>JAJOOR010009494.1:0-41481 GCA_036250505.1 Solanum acaule
GTACAATTGAGGAAACCTTTCAAGAGACTCACTTTCACTAGATTATCATAAACCTTATTCATTCATTCATGTGTGCGTGTGTACATATGTGAGAAATCCTTTCACATAGTCATACCATATTCATAACATAGTCTAGTTTAGAGTACAATTGAGGAAACCTTTCAAGAGACTCACTTTCACTAGATTACCATAAACCTTATTCATTCATTCATGTGTGTACATATGTGAGAAAGCCTTTCACATAAACACCTTGATACCACACATATTCATACCTTGCTTATCATATACTTTGCATGCATAATAGGCAAAAGTACTCATTACCCACTGAACTTGAAGCTTTTTATACGGTGTACACCTAAACTAAATTTTGTTTTAATTACCCCCCCTCCCCCCCCCGAACTTATTTATTCCTCCGTCGCTTACACCTTTTGCGTGCACCTGGCATAGAAATTGACAACAGACTCTACTAGGCGCGTGAGGAAGTAATTTTTGGCCACATCACAAAGCTACAACGGTAAAAAAAAATGTAAAATCTCCATTTTTCTTTAATATTTGGCATATTTTAAACGAAAAATAGGGGAAAATGTAAATGAAAAGTAAAGGAAACAAAGATTAACACTTACTTGGTAAGAATTTCAGATAAATTTGAAATTTAATCGACCAACTTCACGTCTAGAAAAACCCAAATCCAGAAGGAGTTCTGCGAAATCAGCCCTTATTCAAAAATAACGTTTAAACAATGAAGTTTAAATTTAAGAAATATATTTTTTGCAATATTAATTTATCTAGGTGGCTATTATTTATCTAGATGGAAATCCACATCACCACTTTTGTCAGCTGTCACGCGCGTGTAGTCATTATAGGAGCAGGTGGACGAAAAAGGTGTACGCGACGGAGGAATAAACAAGTTCAGGGGGTAATTAAAAAGGAAATTAGTTTAGGTGTACACCGTATAAAAAGCTTCAAGTTCGGAGGGGAGGGGTAGTGAGTACTTTTGCCTGCATAATACGGTGTAAGGGTGCATATAAGAGTTAACCTTTCAATAGACACCATAACACATCATATTCATAGCTATACATGTAAAGTGTGTGTGTGTGTACATATTGGTCCTCATAGTGACATAATAGCAACAACATTGATATAGAGTGCATTTCCCTTCAAGGGATCACAACAAATTCGCAATGTCCCCAAATCATGAGCTATTCACATATGGAGCCTTTAGGGATTCTAGACCACACACCCACACTTCATCATAGGAGACAAGGACAAGTTTTGCCTCTGGCGCCTGACATTACCCAGAGCGCCAGGGACGCCAAGTCTTTACCCTATCCGACTTCTTTTCATTTGAGTTCCCTAGCAACGTGCCTAAGTTTTCTAGTTGATTTCTACACTCTAGGTATGTATAAACATCATGAAATCATCTATACACAAGAGATCATGAGCCTTGAATCCATAATTAAATTCAAGGAAAGCTAAGAGTCAAGTCAAGAGAAGTTCGTAGAGTCTTCCAAAAGTCTTTTACAAATGTTTTAACTTTGTTTTAGGGCTTGAGTTTTGAGATGAGTAAAGAGTAAGAGTAAAGTTCATTTCTCAAAATGGTTATACGGGAACTAAGTATTCCCAAGAGTTGAAATGTTTTCACATTTAAACAAGAAAGGAAACACCGATTTCCAAGAGAGTCTTTGAGCTAGTTTTTAGTAATTATCTCAAACCACAGAAAGAGTTTTTATTTTTAAAACATATGAGCTAAGTATATTTTGGGAGTAGTATTGAGCACCGATATGCGGACGAATTCATAATAACTCAAGTCTCCATAAACCATGTAGCCATCGTGGGTAAAAAAGGGTCATAATTTTTAGATGATTCCTTAGTGGTTTTAGCATAGACTAGTGGATCCACTTAGTTGAGGCGTTCTATATTATGACAAGGTATATGATAGGTTTGGCACCGTGGTCGAGACGTTGTATCATCACTTTAGCTCATAGTGATGGTTGTCGGTTAGAGAAACTCCCACAGTATTATATTACTATATATGTAAATTGAGTTGTTATTGTATTTCCTTAATACATTGAGTTGTCACCTACTATTTTAAATGCTTTGTATAAACTGCACCCTTATTGTTGTTTTACTTTTGCATTTGAGTTGAGTATCCATGATTTGAGTAAAGCTAAGGTAAGTGTTCTTTTCAGATTCCATTCAAGCTTACGTCATGTTTAGTTTTCCCCACGCATGCTCGTACATTCAATGTACTAATGTCATTTGGCCTGCATCATTTTATGATGCACATACAGGTAACCAGGATTAACATCTAGCACCAAGTTGATCCAGTTGAGAACTCAGAGTCTGTTGGTGAGCCTTCTTGCTTTTCTGAGGATTCCCTTTTTTATTGCTTTGTTAGTCAGTTGTTAGGATGATCGGGGGTCTTGTCCCGACATCCCTCTTAGTACTTAGAGGCTTTATAGAGAGTTAGCTATGAGTTCTTTAGTCTTGTATTTCAGATATTTTGCTTAAAGACTTGAGTTGCCACTTTGGCTAATTTGAATGTTTATCCTTAAACGTTCTAAGTTTATTTGAGAAAGTTGTTTTATAGTGCATCTGAATCCTTGTAATAATTCTTTAAGTCTTCCGCTATGAGTTAAGTCAGGCCAAGGGTTCGCTTCGGCCAGCGATGGTTCTCAAGTGTCAATCACGCCCAGGGTATAGGCTCGGGGCGTGCCAATAACTTCCTGAAAATGGCCGAATATTACGTTAATGCCCCAAAAAGGCCAAAAAATAAGAAACACACATAAACAATACAAAAAACGCCTCAAAAAAATTTCAACTTGCACCAATGACCTAGTAATATTGCGACAAATAAGATAAAAAAACTTTGCAGCTTTTCGTAACAACCCAAAAATGGCTGAATATTACGTTAATTCCCCAAAATGGCCGAAAAATAAAGAAACACACACAAACAATTGAAAAAATGCCTCAAAAAAAATCCGACTTGCACCAATGACCATATAATATTGTGACAAATAATAGAACAAAACATTACTTCTTTTCGTAACTGCCCGAAAATGGCAAATTATTACGTAAATGCCTCAAAATGGCTGAAAAATCAAGAAACACACATTAACAATACAAAAAAATGCCTCAAATTTTTTTTGACTTACACCAATGACCTTAGAATATGTTTGACGAATAACAAAACAAAACTTTACTTCTTTTCGTTGCTGCCCGAAAAAGGCCGAATATTACATAAATTCCCCAAAATGGCTGAAAAATCAAGAAACACACAAATACAATACAAAAAACTCCTTAATTTTTTTCACTTGCACCAATGACCTTAGAATATCATGACGAATAACAGAACAAAACTTAAATTCTTTTCGTAATTTACCGAAAATGGCCGAATATTACGTGAATGCCCCAAAATGGCCAAAAATCAAGAAACACGCATAAACAATACAAAAAAATGCCTCAATTTTTTTTAACTTGCACCAATGATACGTCCAAATTTACACCTCAATTAACAGATATAAACGGTCGAAGTCAATTTATAGAACTCAACGTGAGTTGAGGTCAATCCCACAGAAAATTTCTTTACAGAAATGATTTCACTGCCACGTTTTACTCTAATGTCATTGTTATTTCCTAAATAAACAATTGCATAAAGTAAAATTGGGTTTAGCGTTAATGCTTTGATAACCAAAATTGCAAAATAAAGTCTAATTCAACAATTAACAAAATATTGGTTTCAAAGTTGTTTCAATAATTTACCCTCACCTACAATGGTGTTAAGGTTCTTTTCTCTCGAACTCGAAATTTGACTCCATTTAGTTAGATTAGTTTACCTTTTTCCTAACTATCATTTTTCTCTCGAACAAATGACAGATACAGGCTCATCCTAATGTGTGCACTCATCAGAATACATGAATAACGAAAACTAAACTACAGTTTATAACCATAAATTGCCTATCACTTATTTTATGAAATCACAATTAGAATTCCGTCATGGATCCCATAACCCCAGTTCTGGTGTTTGGCTACTCATAATTTCACGTAAATGTTCAGAAACATATAATGAAAACATGTTAGAAAATACTTACGAAAATAAGCAAATCAACCACCACTTTGATATTTCAAGAACCGAAAAACTGAACTTCAAACTTAATTCAATATCCAAAATCAAAAACCAAAAGCTATGAATAATGGAAACTCGTTCCTCGTTTAATGAAAGATAAGAAAAAAACATAAAAATGACCTAATTAATTCAAATAAGTGTTTTAAAAGAGAGTAGGACTGGAATGTCGGGTACCTTCACGCCCACTTAAACGGCCCGTCAAGGGCTTCATGGTTCATGAAGCCCTCCGTGGTCCTCCCTTGGCACTCCTCATCCTTTAATCTTCAAGGCTTAAACACTGGAACATGCACCACGGACGTCAGTACGGGTCGTGGCACTGACCACAGTCCGTAAAGGAGCTCGTGGTCTTTATTTGGTCACTTCCCATTTAAGCTCCTTGAGGCCTAAGTACTGGATCATCTTCACGATCACCACCATGGGCCGTTATAGTGATCACAGTCCGTGAAACCTTCCGTGGTCTTCACTTGGTTGCTAATGTACTCCATCTTCCCAAAGGCCAGGCACTGATTCAACTTCACCAGCACAACCAAAGACCATTATGATGACCACGGTCCGTGAGGTTGGCCGTGATCTTTACTTGATCCTACCAAATCTCAACTCTTCCAACTGATGAGTCCACAAATTGGACTCATTTAGGGCTATATTTTAATAGAAATTGTGTCCTCAAATGCTTATTTTATCTCAATATCTAATGAAAACCTTTAAGTTTAAGGAATTTGAAGTTTAAAGGAAAGCATGGACACTACTTCGCAAAAAGGAACGAAAAGGCTGAAAAGAACAAGAAAATGAAGGCCTGGCGACTCCAAAAATGAAGAATCGTTGCTGACTTGCGTCGTGCCACGACGTTAACTAAGGCATTGTTTGGGAGGCAACCCAAAACCCCTTAATATTTTATATTTACGTATTGGTAAAATAATGATGCGTTGTGGTATAGATTGAAATGTGGAAAGTGCTCAAAAAGTACAGGGTGACAAGCAATAGATCTAATTGGCGAGTCGCCGAAGAAGTCGGTGAACTCGACCCTATCCATCGTTTGACTCCAATCATCTCCAAGAGTGAAGCCTGTAAAACTCGATGAGCATGTGAACTTATTAGCGCATCGCTAACTCTGTTGGCGATCTCGTTGGCGACCGTCGTTTGAACTCCTAGGTCTACTGGAAAGTTCTATAAAACTTGGCTAGACAAGTGATTTCTCGGCGACATGCCAACTAATTCAGTAATTCAGATTGATATTACCGAGTACGCAGGAATTGGATGACACTCGAGTAAAGCTAAAACAAGGCGGTTGTGAAACATTCGAGAAATTGGGTTGAAAATAGGCGTGTTGCGTTGTCTAACGATGCTCTGGAGAGCTTGCTGAATCACTCAATGAATCGCTTAATGTCCCCACTTCGCCTTCTTTTCAATGCAAAATTTTTGGAAGGCCTACACCCTAAGTCGCATAAAAACTATGCCGCCCTAACAGATGGAGAAACCGCACAGCCATGATCACTTCTTTACCTCCCTATTTGTCTCACTTATTTTTATTTTTGAGTATTTTTAATAGCATTTGAGGACAAATTGCTTCTAGTCGTTGTAGGGTGAGGCCCGCCTTTTTGTGCTATTGATGTTCGTGATTTATTTATATTGGGGTTGTTTTGTTTAAAATTGTTTTTACACTGCTTTCTGTGGATGATTGAGCTCATGGCTCTTTTTTGTTTTAAATTATAAAAAGGATTTTGACCCTTCGATTTTGAACCTTCCAAAATTTTTTACTACCTCTCGTGTGCTGAAAGTGGTTGTTCTTTTTCAAAATTTAAGTCTCATTTCCAATCAATACTGATGACTTGAATAGTGCTCTCAATTGAACAAACATGAATGTGCGGCTACAACAAGACCAAATGAAGTTGCATACAAAATATGTGAACTCTTTGCATCTTGTTGTGATTAGCCACTTATCGAATTGATTCTCTTGTAATGACCATTGCACATTAGCGAAAGTGTGTAGTCTTGTTTAACTTAAGTATCAATGCCTTATGTAATTAGCTTACTTTGAACCATGCATGAATAAACCTAGAATTTGCCCAGTTAGTTTGATTGATTTAGAAAGGTGTGCTCTTGAGATGATCTTAGGCAACTTTAAAGAGTGTGAGCCAAATTTGACATATACCTCTTTTGTGGCCTACCCGTGAGCGTGTGAAACTCTTTTGAACACCCCTTGAGCCTTTACCTTTCTTTGGAAGAAACTTGATGAACCCTAGACCTTACTTGACCCACTACCTATAATCCTCTCGATTTGTGATTTAGTGAATAGCCAACTTAGGCCAAAAGCCTAAGTGGGGGTGTGGTGAAAAGGTAAAGGAGAAGTCAAGAAGTGCAAGAAAAAGTATCTATAACCCATGGTATTGCAGGACAAAAGAAAACCCTCCAAAAAAAAGTTGTGGAATAAAATTGCAAAAGGAATTGGGTTTCCAAGCAATACATGGAGAGTGAATAAAAATATGACTTAGAAGCACTAGATTAAAAAGTGATAAGGGAAGGAAAAGGACGTTCTGAGAACACCACATCTCACGAGGATAAAGAAGTCATTGAGCCTAAATGACCATACCTTTGCACTCAGCCCCATTATAAGCCTTGAAAAGACCTTTTTGATCTTTAGTAAGCCGAACCGAAAGTTAATCGGAAAATAAGGGCAAACCTATGGGTGAAAACATGCATTGTGTTCCTCTTTTTGAGTATGAGCATTGCATCTGATTCTTGATCTTAAATTGATTATCCTCTGTCTGTGAATATTGAATCATTGTTTGTGTGAGGGCATTTAGATACTTTCGTTGAGCTTGAACTTACATTAGTAGAAAGTATTGTGAACATGAGAATCTTTGGTACTAGTGTGTCACAACTTGAATCTTTGAGTACACAATTGAATCTTCGCATAAGTAGTTTGAAGTCTTGTTGTGTACATTCATGATTGAGTCTTGTGTGGTACTATTTGAGACACCTTTTTTGAGCAACTGAACTTGAGTTTGCTTGAGGACAAACAAAAGTTTAAGTTGGGGGTGTTGATGAGTCCACAAATTGGACTCATTTAGGGCTATATTTTAATAGAAATTGTGTCCTCAAATGCTTATTTTATCTCAATATATGATGAAAACCTTTAAGTTTCAGGAATTTGAAGTTTGAAGGAAAGCATGGACACTACTTCGCAAAAAGGAACGAAAAGGCTGAAGAGAACAAGAAAATGAAGGCATGAGGATCGCCGAAGGTTCTCACTTCGCCTTTTGTCCCAGTGTGCTGAGCCCTGAAGGAAAGGATCAAGTCAGCAGAAAAAGGGAGAAGTCGGCACATCACCGAGGAGTTCCGCGAAGCAGTACTATGTCGCGCAATGACCCAGAGCACGACGATGCCGAAGGATTGTGCAAGACGACCATGAACTACACCAAAGGGCGAATTGCCGAGTTGATCGGCGATTCCGACTAATGTCGCCGAATGATCCACCATAACACAATTTTTTGAAAACTATAAATACTCGTTGAGAGTTATAGCTTACTATCAGATTTTAGTGTCATATTCTCATTATAGAACAATATAATTTTAGTACTTTATATTTTACTTTCAAGTTTGTAAGGGTTTGAAGACTTGAAGAAGAAAAGGGTTTCATCACTTCCAATTTGGAAGTCGGTCTCTTGGATTCTTCTTTCTTTGCTCAAATCAATACTTATTTCTCTATACCCATTTGATTTCAACATCATTGAAGGTATAAATTTCTATCTATTCATGTGTGGCTAAAACCCCCCATTCTTGGGGTGTGATTTAGCAAATATGTGTTGAGATTATTGTTGGGTCTAGCTTGCTCATAGGTTAGATGTATTTTAATTGTGATTTCACCTAGTAGTTGTTGTTTAATTTAATTGGTTTGTAGTTGCAAATACAAAGCCACCCGTGTGTTTTCGGCTTGCCCGAGAGGGAGGTCGCGAAACCAAGACCGCTAGACTGATGGTCTAAGGAGTGGGTCGACATGAGATTCAGCCTGAGAGGGTGAGACATAGTCCCATATCCTAACACTCAGCTCGAGAGAGTAAGTAGGGTAAGGCGTAGGCTGGTCTTCATGCGGCAAATGGGTGTCCGAGAGGAACACATTTGAAATGAAGTAAGTTGCCCGAGAGGGAACTTATTTCTATCTAAAGCTTAGCCTAGTCACTATTATCTTGCAAATTTCCTATCGAAAGCATGTACCCAACTATTTATCTCAACTTGTATTGCGGTCACACCCTAAGAACTCTCCCCCATACTTAATTTTCTTGTTATTTTTGTTGTTTTAGCTATACTTGTGACCAAACCCCCATTGATATTTGACACTTTTGTGTCCCACTCTTTAATTTACAATGATTTTAATCGTTAATGTCTTTAGCTACGACTAGTTAGATCAAAATTTTATTTTTCTATTAATTCTCAAAACCGCTCCCTTGGGACACGACCCCAACCCTTGGTTGGGTTACTATACTATTGCATGATCGTAAACACTCGTACTTGAAGTTGTGTCGTTGATTATGCTAAACATCAAAATGGCGCCGCTGCCGGGTAGTGGTGTTACTTGAGAATTCTTAGTTAAGTAGAATTTTTTATTCTTCCTAGTTTTAGTTTTACTAATCTAAATTGTAGTTTTGTTTTGTTAGTTTGAATATCAGAACAGGAACTAAGGATGGAAAATCATTATGGATATCACACGGATCATCACCTTCTGAAACTATTGAACATCAGGGTTAACCTCCTCACATTTAAACGTGTAGGGGATGAAACAATTCAGGAAATGTGGCTGAAGTTTCAAGTTGTGCTGCAACCATGCCCATCTCACGGAATGTCAGACAAGGGGCTACTAAAATGCTTCTATAGGGGTCTTGGACCCGAGAATAGAAGTATAGCTGATCAACTTTGCAAGTGTGGTATGCTACACCAGCCCTATGAAGTTGTAGCAAAACTCATTGATGGCATGGTAGAAGCCAATAAAGAAGCAAAATGAAAGCAGGAGTGGGACGCACTAGTCACCTAGTTGGATGTTCTATCCACCCGAGTCACAGAATTTGAAGTATAAGCCATGGGAAAAGAAAAGAACTCCTCCTTTCGAAAGTGTAAACATGGGAAGAAACAAAGAAGTGTGCAGGATGATGAAGCTCTGTCACTCAATCAACAAAAAACTGAGGCACATGAGAAGATGTTGAATGAAACGAAGGAGAACATTGAAATGTTAAACGAAGCATCAGCCTCTCACTCCATGACTATTCAGCTGCAGGATGCTCAAATTGGCCATTTGATATCAGGTCATTTCCCACCATTCGCTGAGGACTCGCCTGACTATGACATGGGCGACTCCGAAAATGAAGAATAGTTCCCGCCTTGCGTCGTGCCACGACGTTAACTAAGGCGTTGTTTGGGAGGCAACCCAAAACCCCTTAATATTTTATATTTACGTATTGGTGAAATAATGATGTGTTGTGGTATAGGTTAAAATGTGAAAAGTGCTCGAAAAGTGCTGGGTGACAAGCAATAAATCCAATTGGTGAGTCGCCGAAGAAGTCGGCGAACTCGACCCTATCCGCCATTTGACTCCCATCATCTCCAAGAGTGAAGCCTATAAAACTCGGTGAGCATGTGAACTTATTGGCGCATCGCCGACTCTGTTGGCGATCTCGTTGGCGACCGCCGTTTGAACTCCCAGGTTTACTGGAAAGTACTGTAAAACTCGGCTAAACAAGTGATTGCTCGGTGATATGCCAACTAATTCAACTACTCAGACTGATATCGCCGAGTATGCAGGAATTAGACAATACTCAAGTAAAGCTAAAACAAGGCGACTGTGAAACATTCGAGAAATTGGGTTGAAAATAGGCGTGTTGGGTTGTCTAGCGATTCTGTGGAGAGCTTTCTGAATCACTCAATGACTTGCTTAATGTCCCCACCTCGCCTTCTTTTCAATGCTAAATTTTTGGAAGGCCTACACCCAAAGTCGCATAAAAACTATGCCGCCCTGACAGATGGAGAAACCGCATTGCCAGTACTTTTAATAGCATTTGAGGACAAATTGCTTCTAGTCGTGGTGGGGTGAGGCCCACCTTTGTGTGCTATTGATGTTCGTGATTTATTTATATTTGGGTTGTTCTGTTTAAAATTGTTTTTACACTGCTTTCTATGGATGATTGAGCTCATAACTCCTTTTTGTTTTAAATTATAAAAATGATTTTGACCCTTCGATTTTGAACCTTACGGAAAATTTTAAAATTTTCCAAAAATTTTTGCCACCTCTCGTTGCTGAAAGTGGCTATTCTTTTTCAAAATTTAAGTCTCAGTTCCGATCAATAGTGATGACTTGAATAGTTCTCTCAATTGAACAAACATGATTCTGTGGCTACGACAAGACCAAATGAAGTTGCATAGACAAAATGTGAACTCTTTGCATCTTGTTGTGATTAGCCATTTAACGAATTGATTCTCTTGTAATAACCGTTGCACACTAGCAAAAATGTGCATTCTTGTTTAACTTAAGTATCAATGCCTTGTGTAATTAGCTTACTTTGAACCATGCATGAATAAACCTAGAATTTGCCCCGTTAGTTTGATTGATTTAGAAAGGTGTGCTCTTGAGATGATCTTAGGCAACTTTAAAGAGTGTGAGCCAAATTTGACATATACATCTTTTGTGGCCTACCCGTGAGCATGTGAAACTCTTTTGAACACCTCTTAAGCCTTTACCTTTCTTTGCAAGAAACTTGATGAACCCTAGACCTTACTTGACCCACTACCTATAATCCTCTTGATTTGTGGTTTAGTGAATAGCCAACTTAGTCCAAAAGCCCAAGTGGGGGTGTGGTGAAAAGGGAAAAGAGAAGTCAAGAAGTGCAAGAAAAAGTATTTATAACCCATGGTATTGCACGACAAAACAAAAACCCTACAAAAAAAAAAGTTGTGGAAAAAAATTGCAAAAGGAATTGGGATTCCAAGAAATACATGGAGAGTGAATAAAAAGATGACTTAGAAGCACTAGATGAAAAAGTGATAAGGGAAGGAAAAGGACGTTCTGAGAACACCACATCTCAAGAGGAAAAGTAGTCACTGAGCCTAAATGACCATACCTTTGCACTCAGCCCCATTACAAGCCTTGAAAAGACCTTTTTGATCTTGAGTAAGCATAACCGAAAGTCGATCGGAAAATAAGGGCAAACCTATGGGTGAAAACATGCATTGTGTTCCTCTTGTTTGAGTGTGAGCGTTGCATCTGATTCCTGATCTTAAATTGATTAGCCTATGTCTGTGAATATGGAATCACTCTTTGCGTGAAGGCATTTAGATACTTTTGTTAAGCTTAAACTTACATTAGTAGAAAGTATTGTGAACATGAAAATCTTTGGTAATGGTATGTCACAACTTGAATCTTTGAGTACACAATTGAATCTTCTCATAAGTAGTTTGAAGTCTTGTTGTGTACATGATTGAGTCTTGTGTAGCACTATTTGAGACACCCTTTTTGAGCAGTTGAACTTTAGTTTGCTTGAGGACAAGCAAAAGTTTAGGTTGGGGGTGTTGATGAGTCCACAAATTAGACTCATTTAAGGCTATATTTTTCTAGAAATTATGTCCTCAAATGCTTATTTTATCTCAATATCTGATGAAAACCTTTAAGTTTCAGGAATTTGAAGTTTGAAGTAAAGCATGGACACTACTTCGCAAAAAGGAACGAAAAGGCTGAAGAGAACAAGAAAATGAAGGCATGAGGATCGCCGAGTTCACTTGGCGAATCGCCGAAGTTTATCACTTCACCTTTTGTTCAATGTGCTGAGCCCTAAAGGAAAGGATCAAATCGACAGAAAAAGGGAGCAGTCGGCGCATCGACGAGGAGTTTCGCGAAGCAGTACTATGTCGCCCAATGACTCAGAGCACGACGATGCCGAAGGATGGTGCAAGACGGCGATGAACTACACCAAAGGGTGAATCACCGAGTTGATCGGCGATTCCAACTAATGTTGCCGAATGATCCGCCGCAACACAAATTTTTGAAAACTATAAATACTCGTTGAGATTTATAGCTTAGTATCAGATTTTAGTATCATATTCTCATTATAGAACAATATAATTTTAGTACTTTTTATTTTACTCTCAAGTTTGTAAGGGTTTGAAGCCTTGAAGAAGAAAAGGGTTTCATCTCTTCCAATTTGAAAATGGGTCTCTTGGATTCTTCTTTCTTTGCTCAAATTAAGACTTATTTTTGTATACCCATTTGATTTCAACATCATTGAAGGTATAAATTTCTATCTGTTCGTGTGTGGCTAAAAACCCCATTCTTGGGGTGTGATTTAGCAAATATGTGTTGATATTATTATTGGGTCTAGCTTGCCCATAAGTTAGATGTATTTTAATTGTGATTTCACCTTGTGGTTGTGGTTTAATTTAATGGGTTTGTAGTTGCAAATACAAAGCCACCCATGTGTTTTCGGCTTGCCCGAGAGGGAGGTCGCGAAACCAAGACCACTAGACTGATGGCCTAACGAGTGGGTCGACATGAGGTTTAGCCTGAGAGGGTGAGCCCTAGTACCATATCCTAACACTCAGCTCGTGATAGTGAGTGGGGTAAGGCGTAGGCTGGTCTTCATGCAGCAAATGGGTGTCCGAGAGGAACGCATTTTAAACGGGGTAAGTTTCCCGAGAGGGAGCTTATTTCCATCTAAAGCTTAGCCTAGTCACTATTATCTTGCAAATTTCCTATCGAAAGCATGTACCCAACTAGTTATCTCAACTTGTATTGCGGTCACACCCCAAGAACTCTCCCCCATACTTGATTTTCTTGTTATTTTTGTTGTTTTAGCTATACTTATGTCAAAATCCCCATTGATATTTGAGACTTTTGTGTCCCCCTCTTTAATTTACAATGTTTTTAATCGTTATGTCTTTAGCTATGACTAGTTAGAACAAAATTTTATTTCTCTATTAATTCTTAAAACTGCTCCCTTGGGACACGACCCCAACCCTTGGTAGGGTTACTATACTATTGCACGACCGTAGACACTCGTACTGGAAGTTGTGTGGTTGATTATGCTAAACATCACCAACCCCAAGTATTGGATTAGAACCACGACTTGCACCACGATCCGTACTGAAGACCACAGCCAGTGAGGTCGCCGTGGTCTATACTAAACTTCAATTCACCTACACTGATTTCTTCTTCTTTTCTATCTACTTTCACTTTCACCTGCTTCAGCTGTACAACACTACCAAACATATTATATCCATATAAATACACTCGATTCTAGTCTTAATCCTTAGTTTTAAGCATCAAATGTGCCAAGATTTCGTGGCACATCAACACCCTCAACTTAGAACCATTACTTGTCCTCAAGTGATGAGAAAACAATACATTCAGCCCTCAAGTCATTCAAACACTTTTGAAACTACATTGCAGACATCTCAAAAACAATTTGTATCCAAAACCATGAATCTAACGTGCAAGGATCAATATATGAGATCTCATTACTCACAGTCGATCATGCTTATGCCTGTGAATTATATCCTAACACAATCTACTCTCAAATGCAATCATTGTGTCCTCACACCAAAGAAGTCCCTCACTCATGATAATTGGGACTAAGTACTACGCTCACACTCTCAAAGAACTTCTAACACTAGCAACAAACTACCATAGGCTTGCCCTTGCTTTCTACACTTTATCTTGCAAACACCGAGAATAGGATCACTGTAGGACTTTATCGGCTTGTAACATAGGCTCAGGTTAGGAAATGAATATTTGGGTTTGTGAGTGACTAGTCCCTTGGTTTTCCATAGTTTCGTTTTCGCACAACTCTTTTTTGGGAAATTCCCTCTTTTTCTTCATTTCAGCACATCTCAGCAGCCATTATTTTCTTTTTCTTTTTCTTTTCTTCTTTTTGTTTTATTTTCTCACACTTCTTTTTTCTTATGCAAGTTTTATATGCACTCAACTAACTGGTTGAACCTTCTTTTTCACTTCTTCTTTCTGCTCGGATTGCAATCACCCTTAACTTAGGCTTTTGGCCTAAATTTTGACATCGTATCTTCGGAAACCAAAGGATATGATATTTACTGGGTAAGAACAAAAATTGACTTTTAGGCTCAAATCGGGTTCAAGTGATAAGCTTTTATTTGGTTTCTTTATTTTTGACTTTTTAATGGCTTAACAAAAATTGCCTACTGATCATTTCCTATCCGGTTATTCTCAGATTTAAGCAAGACTACTCGGGCAAGTTCTAGTTTCTGCTCCTAGTATTAGACTTGGTCACAATACCATTGTTGAAGAATTCTTTGGATTGGTTCACAGTCCACATGGAACGGAAACAGTCAATCAACTACGGTCTCGCTGTAGGATCAGGTTCATGGGTGTTCACATACATCACCATGGTATCATCAGAGGTGATCTGTATATCTTCTCCTACAGTATCTGCCTCCTCTCGTACTCCAGTTTCAGCTTCTGTGTTTACCGCAAGTGGAGAGGTGTTTGCATCTTCCTGAGAGCCGCTTTCAGACTCTGTACTGCCCTCCAAATTATTAGTAGACTGACTACCTGAACCAACATTAGATTCACCACCCGATTCTTCACTGCTACCAAAATGACTACCTCCCTCTTCAAACTGGGAGGAGTGTCCTGGAGAATTGCTCTCTTTGTATGTGCTCTAGTAGCCTAAGGTGAGTGATCTTCAGGTGTGACATTGATTTGCACCTTAGAACTACTAGCCTTGGAGCCGTCATGACCCTCCGATTGAGAAGCAGTGGGGAGGGCAGGTTTGGTTGCGTTCTTTCTTTGAGGAGGCATCATACCTGAGAATTACAAAACTCATTAGTTACACTAGTCAATAAAATGACACAATATCGGGTACTCAGACATCCCCTGTGGAATTACATCGTGACGCCTTGCCTTAGGAATGTCGTCACCCAATCTATCATTAGGAAGGGCCACGGAATCAAAAGACGAATAGAAATAAAAGTACATAAAAATTAAAATTTTACAAAACCAAGTACACTCTACGGAAGCTCTCATGGGTCGTGGTAGGTACCATGGTCCGTTAAACCCCTCATTGATTTGACACAGACTCAGTGTGCAGCAGGAGGTTGACCAAGTAATGTTCACAGATGGTTACATGGCCCGTGGGTTGAACCACGGTCCCTGATACTGGTCGTGAACTTACCTGATGGGTGGAAGGAATTCAAGTGTGGTCCACGGTTGGGTTAACGGCTTGTGGTATCTTCCATAGTCCGTAAAACCTATCGTGGTCTTACACTTGGGCATTTCTTTAGTCAACTTCTTCCCAAGCACACTGCCAATAAATACAATACTCATCCAACCAAACACGTACCCACATGTCAACACTATCCTTCATGAATTCAAGTACCCTCATAAACTCATAATTAATTCTAACCCACTGTAATCATACTCAAGTACAAGAACAATAAACACTACCCAATTCAACTTAACCCATAACAAATCAGTACCAATCAAAGTAACTCATCACATAATCATGCTAAAATCGACTAAATCAAAGTAACTCAAGCTCACTTTTAAACAAGATCAAACTTATGGCAAGTGATAAGAGACCTTACTTGGAATTTAGAAGAAATTATCGATCAAAAGATGAATTAGTGAGTGCGACTTGAGGTTCTTGACAACTTAAGATTAGGGCTTTGATTCTTTGATGAATTTAGGAGTGATTGATGATGGGAACCATTTCTAACCTTTTAAGAGTCGTTATGGAAGAGAATAAGAGGAAAAACACAACCTTTGGCACTTTAGGAATCATACATACGATACTTTTTAATTTTGGTGCCATCGCGGGTCGGGTCAGGTATTAGTAGGACTGGGTTGTGAACGACGGACCGTGAAAGTGCCCGTGAAGGTCACCACGGTCCGTATAGTGGTCTGTGAAACTGACTTGGGAGAAAAATACTTACATGTGGTTCACGAGATGCTAGACGGTCCGTACAAATCATGACGGACCATGAACCCTTCCGTGAACTTTTTTCTTCCAAATTCCAGTAGCTCCTTTAGGTTGGTGCTAAGATTGACGGAACATGAAGTTACCCGTGAAGGGAACCACGGTCCGTGAAGAGCAGTCTGCACCCAGGTCCTGCAATTTTTAACCCATTCTCTCCTGCATACATCAACACACAGTGACTTTATAAAAATAAAGAAAAATAAGAAAAAAGAACATCTTGGGTTGCCTCCCAAGCAGGACACAATTTAACGTCGCGGCGTGACGCAGGTTACTTGATTACTCAGACTTCATCAAGTTTACATTCCTCCACAATTTTCACATCCTCTGGAACACCCAAGTATGCCTTGATTCGTTGGCCTTTGGCATTGAACCTGTTGCCCTTGTCCTTTTCAAGCTCAATCACACCTGACTGGAACACCTGAGTGACCTTAAAAGGTCCAGACCATTTGGATCTCAACTTTCCCGGAAACAGACGAAGTCTGGAGTTGAAAAGTAACACCAAGTCACCTGGAGTGAAGCTTCTTTTCTCAATATGCTTGTCATGATATAGCTTCATCCTCTCCTTGTACAGTGCATATCTCTCATAGGCTCTTAGACGGAATTCATCCATCTCCTTGATCTGATCCAACCTCAGGTTTGCAGTTTCGCTCCAACTAAGGTTCAACTTCTTCAAAGCCCAGAGTGCTTTATGCTCAAGCTCAACCGACAAATGACATGCTTTTCCAAACACCAATTGATATGGAGACATACCAATAGACATCTTGAAAGTTGTCCGATATGACCATAGAACATCATCTAACTTCTGTGCCCAATCTGTCTTGCTGGCATTCACCGTTTTAGCCAAAATTACTTTAATTTCTCTTTTGGAGACCTCCACTTGGCCACTGGTCTGTGGGTGATAAGGTGTTGCTACCTTGTGCTGTTTAACTTCATATTTAGCCAGAAGAGAACTGAATACCTTATGGCAAAAATGAGAACCACCATCACTGATGATAGCTCTGGGTGTGCCGAACCTTGAGAAGATAATTCTTCTTCAGAAAACCAGCAATACTCATACCTTCATTCTCAGGCAAAGCAATTGCCTCAACCCATTTGTACACATAGTCCACTACAACCAGTATGTACTTCTTCCCATATGAGCTCACAAATGGGCCCATGAAGTCGATTCCCCATACATCAAACAACTCCACCTCCAGAATAGGTGTCATGGGTAACTCATGGTGCCGAGAGATGGCTCCTTGTCGCTGGCTCACATCACAACTCCTTACTACATCCATCATATCCTGATGAATTGTGGGCCAGTAGTAGCCACTCTGAAGTATCTTATGAGTTGTCCGAGCACCTCCATGATGACCACCTATCGGAGAGGAGTGACAGGCCTCTAGAATATGCAATATCTCAGCTTTAGGAACACATATCCTGATGATGATGTCAGCACACACCCTGTATAGATAAGGTTCATCCCAAAATTACTTACCCACATCATGTAGGAACCTCTTTCTTTGTTGATAAGTCAGCCCCTTAAGCATCAAATCACTAACAAGATAGTTAGCAAAATCAGCAAACCAAGGAATAAGATCAAGAGTAGCGGCTAATACCTGCTCATTCGGGAACGAATCATTTATGTCAATCTTGAGTTCCTCTTTCTTTTCAACCTCCAACCTCGACAGGTGATCAGCTACTTGGTTCTCACAACCTTTCCTATCCTTAACCTCAAAATCAAACTCCTGAAGAAGTTACACCCATCTGATCAACCTTGGTTTGGCATCCTTCTTTGCCATGAGGTATCTCAGAGCTACATGGTCCGTATGGACTATCACTCTAGTGCCCAGCAAGTAAGCTCTAAACTTCTCAAAAGCATACACCACAACAAGCAGTTCTTGTTCAGTAACTGTGTAATTTCACTGTGCTCCATTCAGTGACTTACTAGCATAGTAAATCGGATGAAACATCTTGTTGCACTTCTGAACGGCTCAGCCCAGTCTGGGCCAATGATCACTGGTGCATAAATTAGCTTCTCCTTTAGGAATTCAAAAGCTCTGAGACATGCCTCATCAAAAACAAACTTCACCTCCTTCTCCAAAAGCTTGCACATGGGGTGTGCAATCTTAGAGAAATCCTTGATGAAACGCCTATAGAATCCGACATGTCCTCAGAAACTCCGAACACCTTTCACACAAATTGGTGGAAGCAACTTTTCCATCACCTCAATTTTGGCATTGTCGACCTCTATCCCCTTTTGTGACACCTTATGCCCAAGGACTATGCCTTCCTTGACCATGAAATGACACTTCTCCCAGTTAAGCACTAGGTTGACCTCCTCGCATCTCTGTAGGGCCTTGCTAAGATTCAACAAACAATCATTAAAGGTATCACCTACCACTGAAAAGTCATTCATGAAGACTTCTACAGTATCCTCTACCATGTTTGAGAAGATAGGCATCATACACCTCTGGAAAGTTTCTGGTGCATTACATAGTCCAAATGGCATACGTTTAAACGCAAAGGTGCCATAATTACATGTAAATGTGGTATTTTCCTGATCTTGAGCAATTGATATCTGGTTGTAACCAGAGTATCCATCTAGAAAGCAGTACCACCCTTTGCCAGTCAACCTATCAAGCATCTGGTCCATGAAAGGCATTGGGAAATGATCCTTCAAGGTCCACTTGTTCAGCTTCCTGTAATCCATACACACTTGCCATCCAGTGAGTGGCCTCTGTGGGACCAACTCATTCTTGGCGTTTGCAACCACAGTCATACCGCCCTTTTTGGGCACACATTGCACTGGACTGACCCAGTGACTGTCAAAAATAGGGTATACCACCCCAACATCTAACCACTTGATGATCTCTCGTTTTACCACCTCTTGCATAGGTGGATTTAGCCTTCGCTGGTGTTCAATGCTTGGGTTGCAGTCCTCCTCAAGTTGAATTTTATGGGTGCATATACCCGGAGGTATCTCGATAATATCAGCAATGGTCCACCCAATGGCCCTCTTGTACCTTGTCAATACTTTGATCACAACTTAGACCTGTTCATCATTCAAATCTGCAACCAAAATCACAGATAAAGTGTTGTTAGTTCCCAAAAATACATACCTTAGGTGACTGGGTAACTGTTTCAGTTCCAGCACAAGTGGCTCCTCAATGGATGGTTTTGTTGGAGGACTTGGCCTGTTTTTCAGATCTAGGTCCAACTTCTTTGGAGCATAAGAGTGTGCTCCCATACCCTGCAAAGCATTCACGGTCTCTACATAGTAAGACCGGAAGTCAACTTCAAAGTTCATCAACACTGCAGCTAAGGTTTCAACAGCTATCCTCTCTTCAATTGTTGCTCCCATTTATTCTTCATTGAAGACCTCTATTGCAGACACCACATTTATATCATGTGGCTGCTTCATGAACTTGCAAATATTAAACTTTACCTCTTATTTGTTGAGTCTGAACTTCAGTTCTTCTCACTCAACATCTACCAATGCTCGTCCCGTGGCTAGAAATGGTCTATACAAAATAATGGGAACCTCAAAATCCACTTTGCAATCCAAAATCACGAAGTTTGTCGGAAATATGAACGTGTCCACCTTCACGAGCATATCACATAGAATGCCTACAAGTCACTTCACTGACCTATCTGCCATCATCAACCTCATGGATGTGGGTTTTGGAACTTCTAACCCTAGTTGCTTATAGATGGCTAGCGGCATCAAGTTGATACTGACCCCTAGATCACACAAGGCATTTGCAAATTCAATTGATCCGACAGTGCATGGTACGGTAAATGCACCCGGATCCTCCTTCTTCTGTACCATAGACCTGGTAGCAATAGCACTGCAGTGATCAACATTGTCAGTTAAATCAATACTTACAGCTCTTTTCTTTGTGACCAAGTCCTTCATGAACTTTGCATATCCTGGCATTTGTTCTAGTGCTTCCACCAGTGGGATGTTTATCGACAACTGTCGCAGCATGGTGATGAACCTACCAAATTTCCCATCTTCGGCTTTATTTTTAAGCCTTTGAGGGAAACGAGGAGGTGGTCTTGGGATTTGTTGTAAAGGCAATGTTCCCTCAACCTCTTTTTCTTTCACTCCTACTGGTTTGGCTATTTGTTGAGCATCCTCCAAGTCATCTACTTGCTAAGCTTCATCCTCTTCTCTTCCATCTTGCTCCAATACCTGCTCATGTTTGGTACTTGTAGAAATTGGGTCAGTAAGAATCTTACCACTCCTGGCAGCGATAGCCCTGCAATGGCCCATCCTACTTAGGGTTTTGGATCATGTCACTTAGTAGTGACCCATTCTTCCTCTGATTTAACGAGGCTAAAAGTTACCCCAACTGATGCTCAATCTGCTTGATGGAGGTGGTGTGAGACTCCACCAGTTGACTCATACTGGAGAAATATGTTCTGATTTTCCTAATGCATTTTGGGAACGCAAAAAACATATTGTAGATTTACCATACATTGAAGGATTCAATGAACAGGCTATTACCACTAAGGCAAGCCCCATTCAGATGAATCATGAAATGATGGAATTTTGTAAGAAAGAGATTGACACTCTTTTAAAAAATAAGATTATCAGGATTTCTAAATCACCTTGGAGTTGTTCTGCTTTCTACGTTAATAAAAATGCAGAGAAAGAGAAGAGGAGCACCAAGACTGATAATCAAATACAAACATTTAAACTCCGTTTTAAAATGGATCAGGTATCCCATACCTAACAAACGAGACCTTTTGAAGATGACTTTCGAAGCTAATATTTATAGCAAGTTTGATATGAAATCGGGTTTTTGGCAAATTTAGATTTCAGAAAATGATAAATATAAAACTGCTTTCAACATCCTGTTTGGACAGTATGAATGGAATGTAATGCCTTTTGGGCTTAAGAACGTCCCTTTTGAATTTCAAAATATCATGTATTCCATTTTCAATGATTATTCTTATACGTCAATAGTTTATATTAATGATGTGTTTATTTTCTCTGAGAACATTGATTCTCATTTTAAACATCTAAACACTTTCTTTAAGATTGTTAAGAATAATGGTTTGGTTGTTAGTGGTAAAAAAAATGGTACTCTTTCAAACTACCATCACGTTTTTAGGTCATGATCTTTATTAGGGTAGTTATAAACCTATTTGCAGGGCAATTGAGTTCTCTTCTAAATTTCCAAATGAAATTCCTGATAAAACCCAACTTTAGAGGTTTTTAGGAAGCTTGAATGACGTTGTTGATTTCATTCCTAAGGTCAGACATGTTTGTGAGCTTTTGTATAAAAGACTTAGAAAAAATCCAGTTCCTTGGAGTTTTGAACAAACCCAGGCTATCATTCGAGTCAAAGCCTTAGTACAGAACATTCCATGTCTAGGAATCCCCAACCCTTATGCGTTTAGGATTGTTGAGACTGATGCAGGTTATGGAGGAATCCTTAAACAAAAAGTAGATCTTGAATCTAAAGAGCAACTAGTTCATTTTACATCCGAAATCTGGAATTCCACTCAAAAAAATTATTCAACAGTTAAAAAGGAAATTTTGTCTATAGTGCTATGTATCACTAAGTTTCAAGATGACCTTATCAATAAAGAATTTTTATTAAGAGTAGATTGTTAATCTGCTAAAGAAATCTTGCAAAAAGATGTCAAAAACCTTGTTTCAAAACAAATATTCGCTAGATGGTTGCTCTACTATCTAGCTTTGATTTCAAAATTGATTTCATTAAAGGAGAAGATATTTCTCTACCAGTTTTCTAACTCGTGAATTCTTGCAGGGAAAGCATGAGGCCGTTTAGACCCATCACTCCTTCTAAAGGAGACAACCTTCACAAAGCAAAAATGGCTAGACCATTTATCCATCCTCCACTAACCCCAGCAAAAGCTGAAGCTCCACAAAGGCCTGAACTAACCTTCCAAAATAAGTTCACAGCCCTAGCCGATTATCCAAGGCTACCATGTCCCTCACAACCAAACCTTCCAAAGCTTCCTTGTCCACCTCAGCCAAAGTTGATCAACCTTAGACCAACAAAGCCTTTTGAACAAGGAGCATCTTCTAGCTCCATTCTGACCAAAGAAAGTTAAGTTATGAAAGCACCAGAGTCTTTTGCCAAAGCTGTTAACCCTGAGCTAACCAAAATAGTCCCTTCCAAACTAACCGAAAAGAAGATTCTTTTGATTTTGTTGTTTCACTAGTACTGCCAATAATGGCACTTAACAAGGAATATGGCAACGTCGATACATGCGTATTGATTAGACCTTGTTATACATATTCCAATTATGTGGATACTGACAATTCGTTGAAGACTAGAAGATTCTATGAAGCCATTCTTACTGATACAGACTCAATAGAAATTGAGCATTCTAGAGATGCAAACAATCCTAATCATATTAATTATTCAAGATTTACCATCAAGAAAATCTTGGATCCATTTGAATGGTTTGCAGACCATTCACACACTCCTATCGCATTATCAATGACGCATAGGCCACAGACTTACTATTGGTATGACTACAAATTAGCATGGATGAATTTCCTTTATTTAAGACCAAGACATACTTGGTTTGTGAGTATAGTCCAAGCATCACCAAAGCTACCATCCCAAGATGGTTTTACAGGTGGTGGAATTTATTCGGAGGGATTGAGAAAATCCTTTCCCAACAATTTCTCAATAGGTTTGAAGATTTTCAAGCCAAGGAAGAAATTACTACACTACTAGAGCATATCAAATTATGCAAATATTATATCCAGAAAAGGATATCGTATATTATTACTTGGAATTTCTCCAAGAATGATATCGAACGTATTCAATATTTGTCCAAGCAAATTCAAGTCAAATGTTGGATTCCGAAACAGCCAAATGTTAAAGTCCAGGAAAAGACAAGATCTTCTACAAAGAGTTCATCCAAAGCAGCCCTCAAACAAAAATTGAAAGAAGCATTGGATAACTTAGAGAAATATGACGAACAACAAATCATGAAAATGATTGAAGGTGCCGCTTCCACCGAAAGCAGGAGTGAATACAGTGGTGACATGTGTAAACCCAAAGGTTTAGCCTTGGCTTACATGGACACCGATTATAAAGAGGAAAAGGACCCTTGTGGAAAAATAGAGGCTAAGCTGAAATTATTTTTCCATTTAGTGGCATTTCACTATTTTAAATTGGCATACAATGAGAAGCTACAAGACAAAGCACCTTTGAAAAAGATGCTTGATGAAGACGTCTCCATTATCAAAAGGAGATTCCCACCCAGCAACTTAGTCATCGAAATTCAAAAATCTGTCATCTCGAAGGATGACACAAACAGGAATATCAAGTCCTTTTCTAAACAAAGGCTTAACAACAACTTGCACCAAACCAATATGATAATAATTAAATGCAGATTTATAATGATTAATATAATTTTGTTTAAGAAGGCGAATAACTTCTAAAGAGTTATTAATAGCTATAATATATTCACAAGTCTTAATATTATGACAAGTAATCCAACTAAAATTACCTAATTGGTAAATCTTTCTGAAAGGTTCCTCTGGTATACTCCAGTATTGTAAATCATTTTCTAATTTAGCAATCTTAGTTGCTTGAGAAGATAAATTGATATTGTTTAAAATATGTTGGTTATTTTCCATATAAATTTTGAAAATACTGTCTAAAGGGCTTACTGTACAAAATGATTCGTTGTTAGGAGTTTTGTAGAGTAACCTAGCTGATGGGCCAGTTTACTTTGATTGTTATCCTAATTTCTCTCTTGACATTAATGATCCTAATGTCATGGATTCTTTGACTCTTAGCGTCAAAACCAAAAACCTGAACAGTAAAGTCAATACTCGCGAAATAGCTATTATTTATCGCGTTTATTATAGGCTTATGAAACCCACCCTTGCTCCTAAAGCCTGTAATGAGAGTCTGAAAGCTGAGACTATACTTATGGAAGCCAACCATGAACATAGTTCTATCTCTGTTCCTTGTCTCCTCAATTGGAAAGATATACTCTCCAGTAATGATTGGCATTTTGAAAACATAACCCAACCTTTTGCGTCTCATTCTGAAAGATCTCAGATTGAATGAGTCGTCCAGTTTCCCGATGAATCAATCGAACTCAAATTTCTTGACAATTCAATAAGGAGATCTACCTAATATCGAAGGTCATCCTGGTCTAGTCCTTCTACTTCGTGTCTCTCGAGACCCATTCCAAGGCCACCTTCTTCTTCAAAAATCCCGGAGGAATAGGAAGATGAAACTATTTCCATCGCTGACAATAGCAAAGGCAAAGTCACAGGTGTAAACTTTTCAGGAAATTTCCTAAAGTTTTTTATCAGGATCTTCCTGGTAGTCCCTCAGCAAGTGAGATGGAGCCACCAGAAGAAAAACCTGGATGGATTACAATGCTTAAAACAGGTAAAGCCTTTGAGCCTAGTCCAAGCATATTGCATGAGCAATGGACTCATCCAGGTAACCAGGTAAAGAGAAACTGGTATGTTGCTACCTTTACCCTACCCCATAAAGAATCCTTTAGAGATTTATGGATGAATGATATGAGAAGAATTGGTTATGAAATTGAATTCTTTAAATTGTTTGAAATGACTGGTAGGATTGAAAATTCAACAGAGTCATTACAGGTTATCATCAATAAATGGTACACTACTTCCAATAAGGTTGTTGAATCTATTACTCCTTCTCTAGAAGGAATTAACATCCCTATTGCAAGTACAGTGGTTAAAGCTTCTCCTTTTAAAGAGAAAAGTGATAAGTCTACCACTATACTCACTACTGCAGACATTGACCGAGTAATTACTCAAACCAAATTCTTCATGTTATCTCCAGACAAATAGAAGATACTAAACCAACTCTTAGAAGAAGACCAACTCCGGCTTCTACTTCATCCAATCATAATAATGAACCTAACCCAGGATTCAAACTCCCTGAATTTTCCAAAGAAAAATTCCCTAAGCTTTCAGACACTTTTGAAGTCACAGGAAGTGTCATTGATAAAATCAATGAACAACTTACTAATTTCAATGTCTCCAAGAAAGACAAAAACCCTGAAAAAGGTTTCTACCCTTCAGGAGAAATCTGTTTCAGACATTCAGAATAAAAACATCCTTATACAAAAGATATCAAATGGTCGTTTTCATAATATGAAAAACTACCATAACAAACCCTTTTTCCCAGATTTGCAGTATGAGGAAAATGCGTTCTTATCTACTTCTTCTCATGAAGGAAGAAGCATCACAGAATGGAACATTGACGGACTTGCAGAGCATCAGATTTATAACAAGCTTCATGAAATAGGAGTCGCCATCACTGCATATAAGATGCAAGGCACTGCAAATAGGGAAGCTGCTACTATGATAGCTTTAGGTTTCACCGGCATGATAAAACATTGGTGGGACAATTGTTGCAATGATGAGACCAAGCATCTCATCATTAATGCCACAGCAACAGAGATAGTAGTTAAAACTGAAGGAAGCACTCAGTCTACTTCCCAAGTTACTAGGGAAGATGCCTGTTCTAATCTCCTTTATCATATTGCTAAGCATTTCATTGGCGAACCAAAGTTATTTAAGGATAGGAGTCTCCAAATCCTAATTAATCTCAGCTGTTCAAATCTAGAAGGTTTTATTCATTATGAACATGCCTTTCTCAGCAAGGTCATGATTCGCCCAGATTGTCATTTGGATTTTTGGAAGGAACGCTTCATCAGCAGTTTACCTCCCCTTTTTGCTGATAAAGTAAGAACCAAGATTCAGGATTGCAATGACGGTCGGATTCGTTACAACAATTTGACTTATGGTGATTTGGTAAGCACCATCAACATTGTAGGGCTTGAACTCTGCACAGACATCAAACTTAAGCACTAGCTTAAGAAAGAACAATCATCTTCTAAGAGTGAACTTGGAAGTTTTTGTCGTGATTTTGGCTTAATCACTCCCCCTGACAAATTTAAAAAAGACAAAATGAAAAGAAGTCTCACTGAAAGAAGTTTCAAAGAAGAGATGATTCTACCAGACCTAGGAGAAAGAGGTCCAAGAGACCTAGAGATGCCAAAACCGATGTTTGTTGGATATGTGGAAAGACAGTCCATAAGGCTAATGAATGTCGTTCCAAGACCAAGAAGAAGAAGATCAATCTTCTTAACATTGACGAAGAAACCAAGGGTAAGTTCCTTGCTATTCATGATGAACCTTTTTCTAAATCTTCAGGTACATCTGATGAATACAATGATGATGAAGACATTGATCTGGATTATGAATCAGATGCCAACCAATCAGGAAAAAATTGCACCTGTACTGAAGCATTTTGTTCTTGCAACAGTACTCCTCAAGCTATCAGAGTACTTTCAGACCATTCGAAAGAAGCTCTTTTTGATGTTATTCAGCACATAGCTGATGATGAGGCTAGGAATCATTTCCTCCTAGAACTCAAAAATATCATTCTCAACACGGACAAACCAAAATCCCGTCCAGTTGTTGAACCTTTCAGCATGAAACAAATCATGAGTCGCTTAGATAGCCATTCTGAATCCTCCTTATACAATCTTCGTCATGAAGTATCTAGTCTCAAGGAAGAGATTAGAGATATCAAATCTCGACTAGGAAAAGTCGAAATAGATGTTCTTACAGATCAGGTCCTCAAGAAGGCCACTCTATAAGAACCAGATCAGGTCCTCAAGAAGGCCACTCTATAAGAACCAGATTCAGACCATGATTCTACACAGGATAATAAAAGTGACTCGATCAACAATGATCATTTGGTTGAACCATTTGTTAGTAATATCGATAACAATCATTCTACCTTAGTAGCTCCAGGAATAATGATAATCTCGTCTATTAGACCTCAGAGTCACCATATTCCTATTAGAATTGTTATTAATAAACATTTTGTTATTAACAAAATTGCTTTGCTTGACAGCGGTGCAGATCGTAACTGCATAGTAAAAGGTATAGTTCCTACAAAGTATTTGCAAAAAAGTACTTCAAAATTATACTCCGCTACAGGAGAACCTTTGAAAATTAATTATAAGCTTTCTAAAGCTCATATTTACAACAATGGCATTTGTTTAACAAATGATTTTGTGATTACTAAAGATATTATTCTTGGAATACCTTATATCACTCAGATAAAACCTTAATTTACTGATTTAAACGGTATTAATACTAATATTCTTGGAAAAGATTTACATTTTCTTTTTGTTAAAACCCTTTCACAGGATGAAAGTAATTTCACAAGAGAAAATAGAGTTTTCGGTATTAATAACCTTTCACAACATATCACCTTTTTAAAAGATGAAATTCGTGTTAACAAAATCGAACAGATTTTAAAAACCCCGGAGATAGTTACTAAGATAACCAATGTTCAAAAGACTTTTGAAGAAGAAATATGTTCTGATTTTCCTAATGCTTTTTGGGAACACAAAAAACATATTGTTGATTTACCATACATTGAAGGATTCAATGAACAGGCTATTACCACTAAGGCAAAGCCCATTCAGATGAATCAAGAAATGATGGAATTTTGTAAGTAAAAGATTGACACTCTTTTAAAAAATAAGATTATCAGGATTTCTAAATCACCTTGGAGTTGTTCTGCTTTCTACGTTAATAAAACACGGAGAAAGAAAGAGGAGCACCAAGACTGCTAATCAATTACAAACCTTTAAACTCCGTTTTAAAATGGATCAGGTATCCCATACCTAACAAACGAGACCTTTTGAAATGGACTTTCAAAGCTAATATTTATAGCAAATTTGATAAGAAATTGGGTTTTTGGCAAATTCAAATTTCATAAAAAGATAAATATAAAACTTCTTTCAACGTCCCGTTTGGACAGTATGAATGGAATGTTATGCCTTTTGGGCTTAAGAACGCCCCTTCTGAATTTCAACATATCATGAATTCCATTTTCAATGATTATTCTTATATGTCAATAGTTTATATTGATGATATGCTGATTTTCTCTGAGAACATTGATTTTCATTTTAAACATCTAAACACTTTCTTTAAGATTGTTAAGAATAATGGTTTGGTTGTTAGTGCTAAAAAAATGGTACTCTTTCAAACTACCATCAGGTTTTTAGGTCATGATCTTTATCAGGGTAGTTATAAACCTATTTGCACGGCTATTGAGTTCTCTTCTAAATTTCCAAATGAAATTCCTGATAAAACCCAACTTCAGAGGTTTTTAGGAAGCTTGAATTACGTTGCTGATTTCATTCGTAAGGTCAGACATATTTGTGAGCCTTTGTATAAAAGACTTAGAACAAACCCAGTTCCTTGGAGTTCTGAACAAACTCAGGCTGTCATTCAAGGCAAAGCCTTAGTACAGGTCATTCCATGTCTAGGAATCCCCAACCCTAATGCGTTTATGATTGTTGAGAGTGATGCGTCTAATGCAGGTTATGGAGGAATCCTTAAACAAAAAGTAGATCTTGAATCTAAAGAGCAACTAGTTCGTTTTACATCCGGAATATGGAATTCCGCTCAAAAAAATTATTCAATAGTTAAAAAGGAAGTTTTGTCTATAGTGCTATGTATCACTAAGTTTCAAGATGACCTTATCAATAAAGAATTTTTATTAAGAGTAGATTGTAAATCTGCTAAAGAAATCTTGCAAAAAGATGTCAAAAACCTTGTTTCAAAACAAATATTCGCTAGATGGCAAGCTCTACTATCTACTTTGATTTCAAAATTGATTTCATTAAAGGAGAAGATAATTCTCTACCAGATTTTCTAACTCGTGAATTCTTGCTAGGAAAGCATGAGGTCGTTTAGACCCATCACTCCTTCCAAATGAGACAACCTTCCCAAAGCAAAAATGGCTAGACCATTTATCTATCCTCCACTAACCCCAACAAAAGCTTAAGCTCCACAAAGGCCTGAACTAACCTTCCAAAAAAAGTTCATTGCCCTAACCGATTATCCAAGGCTACCATGTCCCTCACAACCAAAGCTTCCCTGTCCACCTCAGCTAAAGTTGATCAACCTTAGACCAACAAAGCCTTTTGAATAAGGAGCATTTTCTAGCTCCATTCAGACCAAAGAAAGTTATGCTATGAAAGCACCAGAGTCTTTCTCCCAAGTTGTTAACCCTGAGCTAACCAAAAAAGTCCCTTCCAAACCAAACCGAAAAGAAGAATCTTTTGATTTTGTTGTTTCACAGGTACTGCCAAAAATGGCACTTAACAAGGAATATGGCAACATCTATACAGGCGTATTGATCAGGCCTTGTTATACAAATTTCAATTATGTGGATACTGACAATCCATTGAAGACTAGAAGATTCTATAAAGCCATTCTTACTGATACAGACTCAATAGAAATTAAGCATTCTAGAGATGCAAACAATCCTAATCATATTAATTATTCAAGATTTACCATCAAGAAAATCTTGGATCCATTTGAATGGTTTGCAGACCATTTACACACTCCTATCGCATTATCAATGACGCATAGGCCACAGACTTACTATTGGTATGACTACAAGTCAGCATGGATGAATTTCCTTTATTTAAGACCAAGAAATACTTGGTTTGTGAAGTATAGTCCAAGCATCACCAAAGCTACCATCCTAAGATGGTTTTACGAATGGTGGAATTTATTTGGAGGGATTGAGAAAATCCTTTCCCAACAATTTCTCAATAGGTTTGAAGATTTTCAAGCCAAGTAAGAAATTACTACACTACCAGAGCATATCAAATTATGCAAATATTATATCCAGAAAAGGATATCGTATATTATTACTTGGAATTTCTCCAAGAATGATATCGAACGTATTCAATATTTGTCCAAGCAAATTCAAGTCAAAGGTTGGATTCCGAAACAACCAAATGTTAAAGTCCAAGAGAAGACAAGATCTTCTACAAAGAGTTCATCCCAAGCAACGCTCAAACAAAAATTGAAAGAAGCATTGGATAACTTAGAGAAATATGACGAACACCAAATCATGAAAATGATTGAAGATGCCGCTTCCACCGAAAGCAGCAGTGAAGACAATGGTGACATGTGTAAACCCAAAGGTTTAGCCTTGGCTTACATGGACCCCGATTATGAATAGGAAAAGGACCCTTGTAGAAAAATAGAGGTTAAGCCGGAATTATTTTTCCATTTAGTCGCATTTCACTATTCTAAATTGGCATCCAATGAGAAGCTACAAGACAAAGCACCTTTGAAAAAGATGCTCGATGAAGACGTCTCCATTATCAGAAGGAGATTCCCACCCAGCCACTTAGTCAAAAGAAGTAGGCCATTGTGTTTCCACTATGCGAAAGTTATTCTCCACTATCTCTACTCTAACAAAAGAAGTAGACCCCTCTTTTTTGTCAGCAACATCCTAGCCTTACACTTGTATGCCTAAGATGTAAAGGCAATCTGTTTGTCTCCTATAAAAGGAGACTTTCATTTACACTTAGAGGCATCAGAAAATTTCCAAGATTATTCTGAAAACCTCTCTCTCTCTCTTTGTAATCTATGTTTCTTATGTTTGAAGATATGAAATAAACGTCAGTGTATTGTAAGTATTCTATGTATTAATTCCGCATTACTTAAGTTGTAAGTATTCTTTGTATTAATTCCGCATTACTTAAGATCCTTTTAATGTGTTTTAACAAAAGGAAAATGTAAATCATTTCCAAGAATATTAGTATTAATACTGTTTAAATCAGTAAAATAAGGTTTTATCTAACTGATAAAAGGTATTCCAAGAATGATATCTTCGGTAATCACAAAATCATTTGTTAAACAAATGCATTACATTCCATTCATACTGTCCAAACAGGACGTTAAAAGCAGTTTCCTAGAGTCATCTTAGCTATGGGACCACCATTAACAGGTCTGAGCGCCCTCCTAGCTACAACGACCTTACAAATTCGGCTGACCAACGTACGCATCGGATATTAATCGGTTACCTCATACTCATAGGAAAGAACGAATACCTCACACCAAGTATAGAAACGGTATAAAGGAACATGATAAATGAAATAATAGGCAAATACATACAAACAACATGTCAAAAATTATTAAACTACTATATCAAAATAATTTTGCCATGCCTTAGACAGTATATATACTTAGTTGCTCATACTAAGTACATATACTACCAACATGGCTCTGATACCATTAAAAGGATCAATTATTGCAACGATGAGACCAAGCATCTCATCATTAATACCACAAGAACAGAGACAGTTGTTAAAACTGAAGGAAGCACTCAGTCTACTTCCCAATTTAATAGGGAGGATGCCTGTGCTACTCTCATTTATCATATTGCTAAGCATGGCGAACCAAAGTTATTTCAGGATAGAAGTCTCCAAATCCTAAATAATCTCAGCTGTCCAAATCTGGATGGTTTTATTCATTATAAACATGCCTTTCTCAACAAGGTCATTATTCACCCAGATTGTCATTTTGATTTTTGGAATGAATGCTTCATCAATGATTTACCTCCCCTTTTTGTTGATAAAGTAAGAACAAAGATTCAGGATCGCAATTACGGTCAGATTCCATATTAATAATCTTTCACAACAAATCACCTTTTTAAAAGATGAAATTTCATGTTAAGAAAATCGAACAGATTTTAAAAACCCCGGAGATAGTTACTAAGATAGCCAATCTTCAAAAGACTTTTGAAGAAGAAATATGTTCTGATTTTCCTAATGCTTTTTTGGAACGAAAAAAACATATTGTTGATTCACCATACATTGAAAGATTCAATGAACAGGCTATTACCACTAAGGCAAGGCCCATTCAGATAAATCACGAAATGATGGAATTTTGTAAGAAAGAGATTGACACTCTTTTAAAAAATAAAATTATTAGGATTTCTAAATCACCTTGGAGATGTTTTGATTTCTACGTTAATAAAAATGCGAAGAAAGAAAGAGGAGCACCAAGACTGATAATCAATTACAAACCTTTAAACTCCGTTTTAAAATGGATCAGGTATCCCATACCTAACAAACAAGACCTTTTGAAATGGACTTTCAAAGCTAATATTTATAGCAAGTTTGTTATGAAATCGGGTTTTTGGCAAATTCAGATTTTAGAAAAAGATAAATATAAAACTTCTTTCAACGTCCCGTTTGGACAGTATGAATGGAATGTAATGCCTTTTGGGCTTAAGAATGCCCCTTCTGAATTTCAAAATATCATGAATTCCATTTTCAATGATTATTCTTATATGTCAATAGTTTATATTGATGATGTGCTGATTTTCTCTAAGAACATGGATTCTCATTTTAAACATCTAAACACTTGCTTTAAGAAGGATTACACAAATTGGTATATCAATCTTAAAGAAACTATTTAGATGTTTAAAATGAGACTCAATGTTCTCAGAGAAAATTAGCACATCATCAATATAAAGTATTGACATATTAGAATAATCATTGTAAATGGAATTCATGATATTTTTAAATTCAGAATGGGCGTTCTTAAGCCCAAAGGGCATTACATTCCATTCATACTGTCCAAACGGGACATTGAAAGCATTTTTATATTTATCTTTTTCTGAAATCTGAATTTGCCAAAAACCCGATTTCATATCAAACTTGCTATAATATTAGCTTTGAAAGTCCTTTACAAAAGGTCTCATTTGTTAGGTATGGGATACCTGATCCATTTTAAAATGGAGTTTAAAGGTTTGTAATTGATTACAAGTCTTGGTGCTCCTCTTTCTTTCTCCGTGTTTTTATTTACGTAGAAAGCAGAACAACTCCAAGGTGATTTAGAAATCCTGATAATCTTTTTTTTTTTAAATAGTGTCAATCTCTTTCTTACAAAATTCCATCATTTCGTGATTCATCTGAAAGGGCCTTGCCTTAGTGGTAATAGCCTGTTCATTGAATCCTTCAATGTATGGTAAATCAACAATATGTTTTTTGCATTCCCAAAAAGCATTAGGAAAATCAGAACATATTTCTTCTTCAAAAGTTTTTTGAAGATTGGCTATCTTAGTAACTATCTCCGGGGTTTTTAAAATCTGTTCGATTTTGTTAACACGAATTTCATCTTTTTAAAAGGTGATATCTTGTGAAAGGTTATTAATACCGAAAACTGTATTTTCTCTTATGAAATTACTTTCATCCTGTGAAAGGGTTTTAACAAAAGGAAAATGTAAACCTTTTCCAAGAATATTAGTATTAATACCATTTAAATCAGTAAAATAAGGTTTTATCCAAGTGATAAAAGGTATTCCAAGAATGATATCTTCATTGATATCTTCAGTAATCAAAAAATCATTTGTTAAACAAATGCCATTGTTGCAAATATGAGCTATAGAAAGCTTATAATTAATTTTCAAAGGTTCTCCTGTAGCGGAGTATAATTTTGAAGTACTTTTTTACAAATACTTTGTAGGAACTATACCTTTTACTATGCAGTTACGATTTGCACCGTTGTCAAGCAAAGTAATTTTTTAATAACAAAATGTTTATTAATAACAATTCTAATAGGAATATGATGATTCTGAGGTCTAATAGACGAGATTACCGTTACTCCTGGAGCTACTAAGGTAGAAGGATTGTTACGGTATTAGTGACAAATGGTTCAACCAAATGATCATTGTTGATCGAATCACTTTTATTATCCTGTGTAGAATCATGGTCTGAATCTGGTTCTTGTAGAGTGGCCTTCTTGAGGACCTGATCTGTAAGAACATCCATTTCAACTTTTCCTAGTCGAGATTTGATATCTCTAATCTCTTCCTTGAGACTAGATACTTCATGATGAAGTCGGATATGGAGGGTTCAGAATGGCTATCTGAGCGACTCATGATTTGTTTCATGCTGAAAGGTTCAACAACTGGACGGGATTTTGGTTTGTCTGTGTTGAGAATGATATTTTTGAGTTCTAGGAGGAAACGATTCATACCCTCATCATCAGCTATGTGCTGAATGACATCAAAAGGAGCTTCTTTCGAATGGTCTGAAAGTACTCTGATAGCTTAAGGAGTACCATCGCAAGAACAAAATACTTTAGTACAGGTGCAATCTTTTCCTGATTGGCTGGCATCTGATTCATAATCCAGATCAATGTGTTCATCATCGCTGTATTCATCATATGTACCTAAAGATTCAGAAAAAGGTTCATCTAGAATATTAAGGAGCTTGCCCTTGATTTCTTCGTTAATGTTAAGAAGATTGATCTTCTTCTTCTTGGTCTTGGAGCGACATTCATTAGCCTTATGGCCTGTCTTGCCACATGTCCAACAAACATCTGTTTTGGAATCTCTAGGTCTCTTGCACCTCTTTCTCCTAGGTCTGGTAGAATCATCTCTTCTTCGAGACTTCTTCCGGTGAGACTTCTTTTCTTTTTTGTCTTTTTTAACTTTGTCAGGGGAGTGATAAAGCCAAAATCACAACAAAAACTTCCAAGTTCTCTCTTAGAAAAAGATTGTTCTTTCTTAATCTGGTGCTTAAGTTTGATGTATGTGCAGAGTTCAAGCCCTACACTATTGATGGTGCTTACCAAGTCACCATAAGTCAAATTGCTGTAAGGAATTCGACTGTCATTGTGATCCTGAATCTTTGTTCCTACTTTAGCAGCAAAAAGGGGAGGTAAACCGCTGATGAAGCGTTCCTTCCAAAAATCCAAATGAAAATCTGGGTAAATCATGATCTTGCTGAAAAAGGTATGCTTATAATGAATAAAATCGTCTAGATTTAGACAACTGAGATTATTTGGGATTTGGAGACTCCTATCCTGAAATAACTTTGGTTCGCCAATGAAATGCTTAGCAATATGATAAAGGAGAGTAGCACAGGCATCTTCCCTAGTAACTTGGGAAGTAGACCGAGTGCTTCCTTCAGTTTTAACAACTGTCTCTGTTTCTATGGCATTAATGATGAGATGCTTGGTATCATCGTTGCAATAATTGTCCCACCAATGTTTTATCATGCCGATGAAACCTGAAGCTATCATAGTAGCAACTTCCCTATCTGCAGAACGTTGCATCTTATATGCAGTGATGGCGACTCCCATTTTATGGAGCTTGTTATAAATCTGATGCTTTGCAAGACCGTCAATGTTCCATTTTGTGATGCTTCTTCCTTCATAAAAAAAAGTAGATAAGAACGCATTTTCCTCATACTGCAAATCTGGGAAAGAGGGTTTGTTATTATAGTTTTTCATGTTATGAAAACAACTATTTGATAGCTTTTGTAGAAGGATGTTTTTATCCTCAATGTCTGAAACAGATTTCTCCTGAAGGGTAGAAACCTTTTTCGGGGTTTGTCCGTCTTTCTTGGAGACATTGAAATTAGTAAGTTGTTCATTGATTTTATCAATGATACTTCCTGTGACTTCAAAAGTGTCTGAAAGCTTAGGGAGTTTTTCTTTGTTAAATTCAGGGAGTTTGAATCCTAGGTTAGGTTTAATATTATGATTAGATGAAGTAGAAGCCGGAGTTGGTCTTCTACTAAGAGTTAGTTTAGTATCTTCTATTTCTCTGGTGATAATATGAAGAATTTGGTTTGAGTAATTGTTTTGTTCTATTACTCGGTCAATGTCTGCATTAGTGAGTATAGTGCTAGACTTATCACTTTTCTCTTTAAAAGGAGAAGCTTTAGCCACTGTACCTGCAACAGGGATGTTAATTCCTTCTAGAGGAGGAGTAATAGATTCAACAACCTTATTGGAAGTAGTGTAACATTTATTGATGATAACCTGTAATGACTTAATTGAATTTTCAATCCTACCAGTCATTTCAAACCATTTAAAGAATTCGATTTCATAACCAATTCTTTTCATATCATTCATCCATAAATCTCTAAAGGATTCTCTCTGGGGTAGGGTAAAGGTAGCAACATACCATTTTCTCTTTACCGGGTTTCCTGGATGAGTCATTGCTCATGTAATATGTTTGGATTAGGCTCAAAGGCTTTACCTGTTTTAAGCATTGTAATCCATCCAGGTTTTTCTTCTAGTGGCTCCATCTCACTTGCTGAGGGACTGCCAGGAAGATCCTGATAAAAAACTTTAGGAATATTTCCTGAAAAGCCTACACTTGTGACTTTGCCTTTGTTGTTGTCAGCGATGGAAATAGTTTCATCTTCCGCTTCCTCTGGGGTTTTTGAAGAAAAAGGTGGCCTGAGAATGGGTCTCGAGGGACACGAAGTAGAAGGACTAGACCAGGATGACCTTCGATACGAGGAAGATCTCCTTACTGAATTGTCAAAAAATTTGAGTTCGATTGACCCATCGGGAAACTGGACGACTCTTTCAATCTGAGATCTTTCAGAATAAGACGCAAAAGGTTGGGTTATGTTTTCAAAACGCCAATCATTACTGGAGAGTATATCTTTCCAATTGAGGAGACGAGGAACAAAGATAGAACTATGTTCATGGTTGGCTTCCATAAGTATAGTCTCACCTTTCAGACTCTCATTACAAGCTTTAGGAGCAAGGGTGGTTTTCATAAGCCTATAATAAATGCGATAAATAATACCTATCTCACGAGTATTGACTTTACTGTTCATGTTTTTGGTTTTGACGTTAAGAGTCAAAGAATCCATGACATTAGCATCATTAATGTCAAGAGAGAAATTAGGATAACAATTAAAGTAAGCTGGCCCATCAGCTAGGTTACTCTACAAAACTCTTAACAACGAATCATCAAAATTCAAAAATCTTCCATCTTGAAGGATGACACAAACAGGAATATCAAGTCCTTTTCTAAACAAAGGCTTAACAGCAACTTACACCAAACCAATATGCAAATAATTAAATACAGATTTATAATGATTAACATCATTTTCTTTAAGAAGACAAATAACTTCTAAAGAGTTATTAATAGCTATAGTAGATTCAAAAGTCTTAATAAGACGAGTAATCCAACTAAAATTACTTAACTGGTAAATCTCTCTAAAAGATTCCTCTGGTATACCCCAGTTTTGTAAATCATTTTCTAATTTAGCAATCTTATTTGCTTGAGAAGATAAATTGATATTGTTTAAAATATGTTGGTTATTTTCCATACAAATTTTGAAAATACTGTCTAAAAGGCTTACAATACAAAATGTATTCTAATAAGTATGACAACAATAAACAACATGCTAGCAACCATATACTAAATATTAAAACATGTATCAAAGATCCAAATAGAGTACTTTTTATATTACTCTCAAGTTTGTAAGGGTTTGAAGACTTGAAGAAGAAAAGGGTTTCATCTCTTCCAATTTGGAAGAGGGTCTCTTGGATTTTTCTTTCTTTGCTCAAATCAAGACTTATTTCTCTATACCCATTTGATTTCAACATCATTGAAGGTATAAATTTCTATCTATTCATGTGTGGCTAAAAAACCCCATTCTTGGGGTGTGATTTAGCAAATATGTGTTGATATTATTATTGGGTCTAGCTTGCTCATAGGTTAGATGTATTTTAATTGTGATTTCACATAGTGGTTGTGGTTTAATTTAATGGGTTTGTAGTTGCAATTACAAAGCCACCCATGTGTTTTCGGCTTGCCCGAGAGGGAGGTCGCGAAACCAAGACCACTAGACTGATGGTCTAAGGAGTGGGTCGACACGAGGTTCAGCCCGAGAGGGTGAGCCCTAGCCCCATATCTTAACACTCAGCTCGATAGAGTGAGTGGGGTAAGGCGTAGGCTGGTCTTCATACGGCAAATGGGTGTCCGAGAGGAATGCATTTAAAACGGAGTAAGTTGCTCTAAAGGGAGCTTATTTCCATCTAAAGCTTAGCCTAATCACTATTATCTTGCAAATTTCCTATCGAAAGCATGTACCCAACTATTTATCTCAACTTGTATTGTGGTCCCCCCCCAAGAACTCTCCCTCATACTTGATTTTCTATTAATTCTCAAAACCGCTCCCTTGGGACATGACCCCAACCCTTGGTTGGGTTACTATACTATTGCACGATCGTAGACACTCTACTAGAAGTTGTGTCGTTGATTACGCTAAACATCACCAACCCCAAGTATTGGATTAGAACCACGACTCGCACTACGATCCGTAGTGAAGACCACGGCCCGTGAGGTCGTCCGTGGTCTATACTAAACTTCAATTCACCTGCACTGATTTCTTCTTCTTTTCTATCTACTTTCACTTTCACCTGCTTCAGCTGTACAACACTACCAAACATATTATATCCACATAAATACACTCGATTCTAGTCTTAATCCTTAGTTTTAAGCATCAAATGTGCCAAGATTTCGTGGCACATCAATACCCTCAATTTAGAACCATTACTTGTCCTCAAGTGATGAGAGAACAATACATTCAGCCCTCAAGTCATTCAAACACTTTTGAAACTACGCTGCAGCCATCTCAAAAACAATTTGTATCCAAAACCATGAATCTAACATGCAAGGATCAATATCTGAGATCTCATTACTCAAAGTCAATCATGCTTATGCCTGTGAATTATCTCCTAACACAATCTACTCTCAAATGCAATCATTGTGTCCTCACACCAAAGAAGTCCCTCACTCATGATAATTGGGACTAAGTACTACGCTCACAGTCTCAAAGAACTTCTAACACTAGCTACAAACAACCATAGGCTTGCCCTTGCTTTCTACACTCTATCTTGCAAACACCCGGAATAGGATCACTGTAGGACTTTATCGGTTTGTAACATAGGCTCAAGTTAGGGAATGGATATTTGGGTTTGTGAGTGACTAGTCCCTTGGTTTTCCAAAGTTTCATTTTCACACAACTCTTTTCTGGGCGATTCCCTCTTTTTCTTCATTTCAGCACATCTCAGCAGCCATTATTTTCTTTTTCTTTTTCTTTTCTTCTTTTTCTTTTCTTTTCTCACACTTTTTTTTTATGCAATTTTTATATGCACTCAGCTCAGTGATTGAACCTTTGTCACGACCAGAGAGCACCCCCTAGTTGTAACACGGCGTACTCGACCTTTGGGAGGTCTTATACAAGCCCTTAGCATATCATGAACATTAAAGCATATGAAAATAACAAAAAATTTAAAACTTTTCTTTACAATCGAAGTCTTCATAAAATAAGAGAGTCTATGACACTACGTCTCAAACCATCTATAACATTTAGAATAACAACTCTTTCATAACAACTTAGGGACACGACCCTTACATAATAATCACTAGGGACACGGCCCTTACACAAGTCTAAAGACATAAAACATAAAGACATAATGACATAAGTGTACGAGGTAGGTTCATCCTTGAAACTATGAGGACTCCCCAAGTCTTCATTCCCAAGCTCCTTAGAAACCTAACTTCCAAGCATAAGACATCACATCACCAAACCCTACACTTTGTAAAAATGTAGAAGAAATATGGGTTACTACAACACACGTACTAAGTATGGAAGCCATGCAAGTAAAACCATTAAAACATGCTTAAAGGGACATTTAGTTGAAACCATGATTTATGCACTTTTGAACACCATTCTTGAGAAGTGTTGGAGAACATAAGTCATTAAGAACTCACATATAGTTTATCAAACACAAGGGTAACACATCAACAAAGCATAGTCTCCAAACATAGTCATAATGCATATATCACTCATTACAGGACATAATACTCATGCATAGTCAATATCAAGGTCATTGCATCATAATAGAGTAATCACATAAGTGACCCTAGGTTCTACTTGTGCAATGCATAGGTAGGGTCCATAGTCCTACCTACACTAAGTATTACCTTTGGATCACCATGCTCATACTTATCATACATTAGTCTTATCCATAGGTCATATACATAGTAAGGTGACATTCAAAAACATTAGTTCATATCAAGAAAAGTCAATCATTAACATAATACAATTAAAGCATGCATTATTCATAATCTTCATAATAAGATATAACAACACCATTAAGGCATAGTTCATGCAACATGTTCATATCATACATCTTAGTCATAATTCAAATAGTCCATATCATAGGTAAACCATCTTCATAACTCCTTCATGAATTCACTTGTGCAATGTACACATGGAGGCCCATACCCCCACATATACTAAGCTAATTCATGCATAATCATCATTCATATCTTACAATAAGTGAAGCCAACCTTAACATGCTTTTCAGCTTTTAACATCACTCCATAAGACACCACTCATAACCCCCCTTTTCAAGCCTACTAGTGCAATGTACATATGCAGTCCCATACCCCCATATATACTAAGTATACCATCAAGAAGTCATAAGCATAGTCACATACTTCATTAATCATCATGACAAGCAAACTAACCCATAACATCACTCATAAGTAGCCATGCATGAAGAACTCACACTAGAACCCCTCTTAAGACCCACTTGTGCAATGCATAGGCAACATCCCATTCCATTACCCACACTAAGTAGTATCCTTTAAGTAGCCTAGCTAGAGTTCATGTCCTTATCTTCATTCATATTTTAAGCACTCGGGAAACTTCGCCATAACCGACATAGACCATGAGAGCTACATGGAATTCGGTGTCTACCTCCCACACCGAAAAGAGAGTGTCCTACTTGCCAAGGTAGGGCATGAAAGTCATTACAGCATCTAGGTGGATCCACTAGCTAAGAGTCTTATGGGGGAACATAGTTAAGGGATATGGAGATTGCTTCTAGAAACCTTATACTTTCTAACGTGCGGGTTTCCATCTCACGAGATTTCATAAGGGGAACCTCCCTCCTTTGTGAAGGAACCCATATCATTAGGGACCTCCCTCCTTCGTGAAGGAACCCACATATCCTCTCAGCTCTAAGCTTATCTTTCCCTTTTTAGGCAGTCATTAGTCTTTACATTACCATTTAAGGTCATATAGAATACCTTTAGGGGAATACCCCTCATATAGTCATAAAAGCTCAAGAGTTCGTAGATGAGAAAAACTTTCATCAAGAACCTTCATCATGTGAGAATGACCTTTCACATTATCATACCATGCATAACATAGACTAGTTTAGAGTACATTTGGGGAAACCTTTCAAGAGACTCACATTCATTACATTAGCAATAGCTTCATTCATTCCTCTGTGTGTGTACATGTGTGAGAAACCTTTTCACATAAAACACCTTTACTAATAGCATGTTCATATTGTGTTAACAAGAATTACCTTCAATTCAACATAACAACAGTAATACAAATATCTCACAACATTCATACTTGCATTGCATCTCATCATAACATGCTCAATTACCAACTAGGGTTAGAGGGAAGAGGGAACCATCATCCAACTTCATCATACATGAATTAAGCAAGTACATTCAACAATACATAAAGAATCACATTGATATCATCTCCTCATAGCCTTCAAGGCCCCATTCAATACTTAACCCTAATTCCATAGTAATCATACATAATTTAGGGTAATATCATCATACAAACATGAATTACATAGCATCACATTCAATTCATAACCTTCAATCACTATTCAACACAAACTAGGGTTAGAATTGGAGAAAG
>JAJOOR010009495.1:0-47104 GCA_036250505.1 Solanum acaule
GTGGATGTAAATAAGTTTTTTTTTATTATTCCGCACTATTTTCATTATTGAATGCAATGAATGACTATGTGGCTCGTATAAGACCCCTTCGGGGTCGAATACGCCATGTTACGACTAGGGGGTACTCTCGGGTCGTGACAATTACCTATCCCTCTTGTATGCCTTATGGGCCCCCCATACTTTCATTTCTTAGGTTTCTGATTGCCTACCTCAATGTAACATCCAAGACTACCTTAATCAATGAAGTTATGTTTGCTCCAAATCTAAAATGTGTTTAAATGGATAATTTATTATCTAACTGATTGACATGTAGGCCTACCTAAGGCAAAAAGAGGTTATACATTAGGACGCGTTTTGAATGTCGCCAAATTGGCATAGATGTGTTACACTTATATATTTGTTACATCTTCCAATACTTCCCAAACTAACATAGTTTTCTTTTTTCTTTTTTTTTTCTTTTTCATCATTTATCCCCAAAAGTACGTTGATTTGTGTCGACTTGCAAACTGGCTGACTCACGATACAACATTCGATCAAAAGGAAAGCTGGCTGATAAAAACGACTTCAGCGTTGCTGCAAACATAATGATGCCTATTGAGAACCCCGAAGGTTCTCGAAACATGAAAGACATCCAAAATGAAGAGAAAATGGCTCGCATGGAGCAAGAACTCGAGATCTTGAAGGAAGAATTACGCCAAGTGCGAGACTTGGCCAAACTGTCGGCTACCACTTTTCCTACTTTCAAGATGCCTATCTACTTCGCAAAAGCTGACTTTCCTTCTACCGACTTGCCAAATCAGCCAGAACAAACTCAACACGCTCTTGCACACGATCGAGTTCCACCACCCTCTCCAACCGCAATCAGGACCATTCCCGACCTTTCCAATCGCGACCCTACCATACCTATAATGCAGCAGATACTTGGGGCACATGTTGTTGCTCCCTATGAGCCACATGTTCCACCCGTATATCCTGCTGGAGCTCTTACCTTAACAATGCCAGCAATGGTTAATGTCTTGTATGAGGTCGATCAATATGCAGAAATGGAGAAAGATACCCAACTGAAAGAAGATGCATCGATGAATGCCCACCTTCAGGGTCTAAGAAAGGCATTGAAAAGCTTACAAGATACTAGGGGAACGGAGACTCTAGATTATGATGACTTGTGCCTCCATCCAGACATTGACATGCCAGTAGGGTACAAACCACCGAAGTTTGACATGTTCGATGGAAAAGGTGACCCTCACGCACATTTAAGGGCAACCTATGACAAGTTAGTCGTTGTAAGGAGAAATTAGAAGCTGAGGATGAAGTTGTTCATCCGGAGTCTGTTTGGAGAAGCATTGACCTGGTATATCCGCCAAGACCCTCGCAAATGGCGTGACTGGCAGGAAATGGCTAAGGACTTCATGACTCATTTCAGATGCAATACTGAAATTACTGCTGGCAGATTCTCATTGGCCAATATACAGAAGAAGCCATTTGAGAATTTCCAGGAATATGCATGGCGTTGAAGAACTGAGGCCGCAACACCACTAGATGAGAGTGAGCTCTCGAAGTACTTTATTCGAGCTCAAGAAGGTGTTTACTTCGACAAGATGATGTCAATGATGGGCCAGAAGTTTGCAGAATTGGTCAAGATGGGAGACTTTATAGAGGAGGGTGTTAAATCTGGGAAGATTCAGTCTATGGTCACATTGCAAGCTGCAAGTAGGGCTATACAATTGGGTTCCATTGGCGGCATCAAAAAGAAAAGGGAAGATGTTTCAACTATCACTTACCAACAAGGAGGACCGTCACACCGATACCCCAGTAATCCTCAAATCACTGCGCATACTTCATACGTCCCATACACAGTATATAATACCCAACCACACTATAATCCACCCCGAACACCAGCATACCAAAATCCTCCAAGACCATATGTCTCTGTCCAAGCACCAATCCACCAAAATAGACCAGCATATGCACTGAGACCACATCAAAATCTTGAAGCTAGAAATGCTCGCACTTATACACCGATTGCCGAACCCTACACCTAATTGTTTGAGAGGTTAAGGACAGCGGGAGTGCTGCAACCAATTGAAGGAAAACTTCCTGATCCAATCCCTCGTAATTTTGATGGAAACAAGCGATGCGCTTACCACTCGGGAATCCAAGGACACGACACAGAAAGATTGTTATGGTTTGAAGAACCAGATCGAGTCTTTGATCAGAAGAGGAGTAATCAAAAACACTCCAGCGCCTCCTAATGTGAACAACAACCCTTTGCCAAACCATGAGAATCGGGAAGTCAACATGGTTACTCTAGATGAAGAATATGGGGGCCCTGACTGTCAAAACATAGATGAAGCAGATGCCATGACATCTTCGGCGCAACCTGTTATCACTATTCAACTAAGGGAACCTCTGACTGTTCAAACATATCTCCCAAGAGTTTTAGTGACCACTCTAATTGCTAGAAAGCCTGAATGTGACACCAAAGCAGTCCCATGGGACTATCGAACTGACGTCAAGGGTAAGATGATCGACACTGACGTGGCTCAAGGGATGACCAAGTTGGGGAGGTGTTATGCCCCAGACGATCTAAATCAAAGATCCCTTGGGAAAGAACAGAATCCAAAGAACAATGTTACTAATGCTGAAGCCACAGAATTTTGGAAGAAGATGCAGCCTAAAGACTATTTAGTCGAAGAGCAGCTGAAGAAGACGCCAACCCACATATCCATTTTGTCTCTGCTTATGAGTTCTGATGCTCATAGGAATGCTTTGATGGAAGTGTTAGATGGAGTGAACATTCCGAAAGAGACCACGAGTGAAACCTTAGCTTCAACGATTGGAAGAATAGCAGAAGCTAACAAGATTTCTTTCCATGATTATAAGTTACCTGCAGAAGGGGCTGGGCACAATGAAGCGCTTCACATCACAATCAAATGTTGTGATAAGATTGTGACTCGAGTTCTAATTGATGGTGGTTCTGGATGCAACATCTGTCCTTTCACTACTCTGAGGGATTTAGGTGTTAATATGGGAGAGATAAGGGAAAGTCGTGTGAAAGTTAAAGCTTTTGATGGAGCGAAAAGAAGTGTCATTGGAAAGATCTATCTCATATTACAGGTAGGGCCTGCTGAATTCCCCATCCTATTTCAAGTAATAGATGTATCATCCAACTACAACTTGTTGCTGGGAAGACCATGGGTTCACATGGAAAGAGCGGTTCCTTCCTCTCTTCATCAATGTGTAAAGTTTAAGTGGGGTCGCACATAAGTTACCATCCACGGAGACCTCAGTCACCCCATCCTTTCTGTTAATTTTATCCCAGTCACTGACGAGTTAGACGGAGCCACATTTCACACTTTGGAAATTATGCAAGCTATAAAGGTCGTTAAGGAAGTATAGGTAGGCAATACAAAGTTGTCAAGTGCAGCGAAAATGGTTGCGTCAGAGATGTTAAAGTATGGATATCAGCTTAAGAATGGACTTGGACCTAAGTCCAATGGCATAGTTGAGCCAATCCAGCTAAAGCATCAGAGAGGCACCTACGAAATCGGATATGAGTGTGCCTCGGGAAGAGACCATCACAGGTTAAGCGATACAATCTTTGTACCAGAACAAGCTTTGATTCCAGATCAAGCTTGCATTGATGATATCGTAGAAGGAATAGGCAATCTGTTCATGGCCATGGCTGGAGAAGAGGAAGGGATAAATCTCAACAAGATGACCCTTCGTGATGCCGAACCTGGAGAAATCTTGCAGAATTGGACCACAAGCCCGTCCCTATTTCAACCAGAGTCCTGGTAGTGTGGAAAAGAAGTTTTAATTTTAAAAATTTGCATGATCAAATTGAGGCTTGAATCATGCCTAATCATTTGTTGGTTGCCTCTTTTAAAAGCTAGAATGCTTTGAAATAAAAAGACTTTATTTTCTTTAAAAAATTCCTCGTTATTTTAAATATCTATTTATTTTTACTTACGTTTTGCACTTTTCAGCACTCATATTAATAAAAAATCCTCGTTCAACGGTTACGACATGTAACGAATCCACCGAGCAAGGTGAAAACGATGAACAAGATACGAAGAGTATGATGAAAGCATGATGCCTGAAAATCTACCATACAAGATCGAGAAGGTTGAAATTCAGAAGAAACCCAATATGGATGAAACAGAGGTTGTCAACTTAGGAGATAAGGAAATCGTGAAGGAGACACGAGTCAGCATACATTTGGAGGCTGAAAGAAAGCAAGAGTTAATAGAGTTGCTTGAACAGTATGTTGACGTATTTGCTTGGTCTTATGATGACATGCCAGGATTAAGCATTGATATTGTCTCGCACAAATTACCGACTGATCCCACTTGTTTACCTGTTAGCAAAAGACAAGAAAATTCAAGCCAGATTTGAGTTTAAGGATCAAGGAGGAGGTAACTAAGCAAATTGAGGTAAACGTTGTGAGGGTTACAAATTACCCTACATGGTTAGACAATATTGTGCCTGTGCCAAAAAAGGATGGAAAGATCAGAATATATGTGGACTATCGAGATCTCCACAGGGCCAGTCCTAAGGATGATTTCCCTCTTCCAAATATTCATATACTCATCGATAATTGTGCAAAACATGAATTGCAATCATTTGTCGATTGCTTTGCAGGATATCACCAAATCATGATGGATGAAGATGATGCAGAGAAGACAACGTTTATCATTCCATTGGGAGTGTATTGCTACAGACTAATGCCATTTGGTCTCAAAAATGTCGGTGAAACCTACATGAGGGCCATGACTACCCTTTTCCACGATATGATCCACAAGGAAATTGAAGTGTACGTGGATGATACCGTTAACAAATCCAAAAGAAGTTCAGACCACCTGGATGACTTACGAAAGTTCTTTGGGAGGTTGTGTGAGTATAATCTGAAGTTGAATCCAGCAAAGTGTGCATTTGGAGTACCCACGGGAAAACTATTGGGATTCATCATTAGCAGGAAAGGCATAGAGATGGATCCATCAAAGATAAAAGCAATCCAAGAGCTACCTCCACCCAAGACCAAGAAGGACGTGATGAGTTTCTTGGGAAGACTCAATTACATAAATCGGTTCATAGCTCAATCCACAGTGATCTGTGAACCCATATTCAAATTACGGAAGAAGGATGTTGCCACGAAATGGATAGAGGAATGCCAAAAGGCTTTCGATAGAATCAAAGAATACTTGTCCAACCCACCAGTATTGGTCCCACCAGAGCCTGGAAAGCCTTTGTTATTATATTTATCTGTTTTGGATAATGCATTCAGATGTGTATTGGTGCAGCATGATGAGACAGGAAGAAGAGAGCAAGCCATTTACTATTTGAGCAAGAAGTTCACACCATACGAGGTAAAATACACCTTGTTGGAATGAACATGTTGCGCTTTAACTTGGATCGCGCAAAAATTTAGGCATTACCTGTCTGCATACACCACATACTTGTTCTCAAGAATGGATCCACTAAAGTACATTTTTCAGAATCCCATGCCTACGGGTAAACTGGCGAAGTGGAAATTTTTGTTGAGCGAGTTTGATATTGTGTAGATAACACAGAAGTCCATCAAAGGACAAGCCCTAGCTGATCACCTCGCAGAAAACGCGGTGGACCAGGATTACAAGCCACTCACGACCTACTTCCCTGATAAAGAGGTTTTGTTTGTAGGAGAAGACATATCAGAGTCATATGATGGATGGAGGATGTTCTTTGATGGAGCATCAAACTCTATTGGAGTTGGAATAGGAGCAGTTTTAATTTCAGAAACAGGTCAGTATTACCCGATCTCAGCCAAGATCATGTTTTATTGTACCAACAATATGGCAGAATATAAAGCTTGTATTCTCGGACTCAGAATGGCCATAGACATGAATATCAAAGAACTCTTGGTGATAGGAGATTCCGACTTGTTGGTTCATCAAGTGCAAGGAGAATGGACTACTAAGAATGTCAAGATCCTTCCTTATTTGCATTACATAAAATAGTTGAGTAGGAAATTCACAAGGATTGAGTTCGAGCATGTCCCTCGAGCTCAAAATGAGTTTGTCGATGCTTTGGCAACATTGTCCTCGATGATTCAACATCTAGACAAGAATTACATTGACCCTATCAATATAAAGATACATGATCAACATGCATATTGTTTTCATGTAGATGAGGAATTGGATGGAAAACTCCGGTACTATAACATCAGAAGTTGATAGAAGCACAAAAATATCCTGAAAATGTTACAAGCAAGCAGAAACGGACTTTGAGGAGGATGGCCAATCATTTCTTCCTTAACGGAGAAATCCTATATAGGAGAACTTTGGATTTAGGATTGCTAAGGTGTGTCGACGCCGCAGAAGCGACAAGGCTTTTCCTTACCCTTAGGAAACATTTCTTCATAGTGAGCGTAACCTCAGAATATGAAGAATCTCGATCATTGCAGTGTCTGCAAAAGAGCTAGGGAAGCTTCATCAGAAGGGTAAAAGCTATAGGAAGACTATGTTGGATATAGTCAACAAAATGGAAAGCTCGATGGACTTCGAAACATGTCATAATCAAAAAACGCTGGAGAATTACTACATATATATTTACCTAATATATAAGTAATATACTTAATTTTTTAGAAAAAAACAAAAACAAGCTAATTCTTTTCAAAAGATTTTTTCTACTCTTCCACCTACCAAGTCTTTAGGTTAAGGAACTATGTGCAGGCTAAGAAGACGTCGAAAGATTCCAGTGACGAGGCTTCAATCCGCAAGTTGATACAAATCAACACCCCCTCCCAAACTAAAAATTTTCTTTGAGCGCAAGAACACAGGAATCAAGAAAATAACATCAAGTCTCGGGGAACGACCAGAGGCGCCATTCGACTTCTACAATCATGAGCCAAAATACAATTTCTCTACTTTATTTCCCAAATGTACTTCAACTTGCATCTTATATCTAAGAACATTTATTTTTTGCAGGTACGCTCAAGATCCATACCAAATACTGAAGAGAGGGGCCCCTCGTCGGAAAATAGAATAGTTAGCTTTCTGTAAAAATAACTCCACCAATTGGAGACAGTACATAGCAAACATCGTCAAACTATGCCAATCGGAGGCTATACATAGCAAATGTCACTCAAACTCCGCCAACCAGAGGCTGTACATAGCAAACATCATCAAGCTCTGCCAACCGGAGGCTGTACATAGCAAACATCAATCGAATTTCGCCAATCGAAGCCTGTATATAAGCAAAAGAGGCAACACTCCGCCAATCGGACACTAACATCGTAGCGACGTCACCGAAGCTCCATCGACCAGGGGCATGCAAGCATAGCAACGTTGTCATACGCTAACAATAATGTTACATTACAAGCTTTACACAGCCAAATCCAGGATTTTATATTACAACAACCCCGCCAGGCAGAGGTCTACATTACAAGCTTTACACAATCGGATACAGGCTTTTACATTACAACAGCCCCACCAGTCGAGGGCCTTTACATTACAAGTTACTTTACCTAGATCACATTCACAACACAAAAAAGGGGGACATCAACAATCGTTTGAATTTACAATTTACATTACATTACTATTTCAATTTACATTACATTCACAACACTCTACTCTTTACATTACTATTTCAATTTACAATTTTTGAACCGCAACAGGTACTTTTCACCCTTTTACATGTTTTGCAGGACAATGCATTACAACGAGGAACTCCCTCTAAGCAGCAAACTAGGGCAAGTTAGTGCAATGTCAAGCATCACTAGCTACGTCAAGGATTCACTTTCGAAACTCAACTCGACTCGATTTTTAGAAGTTCAAATTTAAATTTCACTTATAGATCTTTCATGTCTCAGTTCATTGTAACTCGACACTGGTAGTCTTTTAAAAATTCATCTTTCTACCATAAGTCTTCAGTAGAAATTGCTACAGAGCATTTCTCAATCAAGTTTCTTTAGAACTATGTCTCGTCCCTCTATTCGTGCTAATCTCTTCATACCTCACCACCAAAAGATTTCAGTATTACGATAATTCGATACTGGGGCAAATTTTAATCAAAATTTGCTATGCTCACACACTCTCGAACTACATATGGCCTGATTTCTCATAAAACCTGAGATATGTAGGCAGCTCAGAAGCCAGAGTTCGGCCATAACTCCATAAACATTTCTTGCCAAGTTTTGCTCAAGGTGTATTTTGGTGGGTCGCCTAAAATTGGATCGTGTCAATGTTTCTTTGTCCACGTTTTCTCTACTCTCCTCCATGGACAAAGAAAAGGGCAAGCTGTTGATACCCAATTTTGGCTCTCCACATTTATTTAACTAAAGTACTAATAATAATAGTGTCCATGCTTTGTTCCTCAATGCAAATACCTGGAAATCAAGGATTTAACATCAGTTATTGGCACAAATTGAGCATTTGAGGACACTAGTTCTATCCAAATAAAGCCCTAAACGAATCCAAATTATGGACTCATCATGCTTAATGAAGTATCTCCTAGTGTTCCAATGTTTTAAAAGAGGGTCTAGTCCCTAACCCAGATGTATGAGATGATGACCTAAAGTGGTACATAGTGTTGACACCCAATTTTGGCTCTCCACATTTATTTAACTAAAGTAATAATAATAATAATAATAATAATAACAATAAAATATATTTGAACTTTTTATAGGAATACAAAAAGATTTTTTAATTATTTATTTTACCTAATAAATTTATTTCATAAGTGTTATTTCTTATAAAAATTAAATATATTATATTACTACTTACTTTCTCATTTTTTAAGTAAGTGTCGTTCTTAAGAATTGAATCTATTTATTGTTCAAATATAATTTCTTTTGTCGCAATAGATATTTTTTGTATATTGTTTAAAATTAGAAATCTTTATTAATTAATGAGTTACTAATTTATATTAATTTAATTTTAAGAGTGACTAACTTTATCAAATAAGCTAATCTTGCAAAATAATTATTTTTAATTTAACAAATTATGACTATTTAATAAAGAAGAGGTTATAATTTAAATGAATTTAATTTGAGCAATTTTGGCAATCCAAATCCCCTTAAACCGGCCAATCCGTGTGTGCCACGTAGGCGAGTACATGGATTATACTTCTTAACTTTTAATCTCGACCCTTTATTTTAATCCAACGGCTTTAATTAATTCATCTTTTAATATATAATTATTATCAATATATATATATATATATATATATATTATTAATCTTTTTTTTAAACCCTTGATTTTTATTAACCATCTGATCAAACGATCGGACGGCCGAAATTAAACCCAAAACTTTTCAGCATAGACTCCTACGCTACCCTTACTTTGTTTCAGCATAGACATCACGTTCTTCTTCCCCTACCGTCGCCCTATACCGCGCCTCGTAGCCTTCTCTTCCCCAAAAGAAAAATCAATGCGTCTCTTCACTTTTCCAGACCACGTCCAGAACGTCGACGCCTCAGGCTCCTCTCCCATCGCTGCCCATGGCCGCCCCACGTGATCCCCCATCTCCCTGTCAGAAGAACGGCTCTGGGCCACCGGTAAACGCCTTATCAATCATTCAATTCCCTCAAATTGACCTGGAAAGGTCGATTCTTGGGGGATTTTTCTCCCCCTTCATCATTAGTCCTCTCGTTTTGGCTTTTATTTTGAATTCTTGAGGCCAATAGAGGTTACGATTTGGCTATAAAAGGAGCCATTTGGTTCCTTCCAAAGGAACAGAGAAAAAATCATCCAAAAATGGGACAGGAACAACATAAAAAATCATCACCGAAGAACAATCGAGCAAATTCGAGGAACTATCCAAAAGAGTAAATATCGCAACACGCTTCAAGTTTTTATTAGAGTCTGAAAGTTATCTTTTTTTTTCTAGTCCTCCAATTTTCTGTTTTCTTTTTTAATTCGAGTGTGAGAAAGTTTGAAGTTGAAATCTCTTGGCGTCGAAGCTCTAATTTGCTGCCCAACAAGAGGTACAATCTTCGTTCATATCTTCTCCTTTTGTTTTAATATGGGCGTGTGTTTGTGTCGTAAATATGATATGAGTAGTTTATAATACAGTTCACTAGTTTACAATGATAAAATAGTGTTGATATGGAGTTTGGATCACTAGTTTAGTCTAATCATGTCAAGAATATTGTTCTTAAGAGCTAGAACCTGTAATCTTATTTTTAATCTTCTTTACTATTTACTGATTCACAAGTAATTATTTAATAAAATTAAGAAAGAGGGCCTATTAGCCTATAATTCGAACTAGTGTTTAAAACCAGTTGATATTTCTTCCTAATGTTGTCTTCTTTGAGATGGTTGAATAGCTTTTAGATCGATATTTAGGACTTTATCTTTAAGATGGTTGAATAGCTTTAAGAATCGATATTTAGGACTGGTTAAAGTCCTATTTTGAGGTATCACAAGCTTGTTTTCCTTTGTAAACTGAGAGCTGGAGAAGTCTTTTTTTTAAAACTTGAATATGATTGCAATTTGGATTTGTACCCGTCTTGCACCCGAATACGTCATCAATCACTCATCTTCATTATATTCTAGCTTGTAGAATTAGATATGATTGATTGATTATTCTTGTCATCAATTTAGTTCTGCCCGTTTTAATCTGCTTGTTCTCTTTGTTAAAATTCAGTGCATGAATTGATCGATATAGATTAAAATACTTAAAGGGACCATCAAATATGCTTTGTCGAATCTAGCAAATAACTTGCCACTTGTTTAACTCAATTTAGTCTTTTTTTTTTATCTTTGATGTTTCCATGTCACATAACGTGAATTTTCATACTAAATGGATGATAAAAGAGATGTCATATTGGAAGAAGTCCAAGTTATATTGTTATGAGAATAAACAGCTCAAGATAATGTTTGTTACAAAGTGATACATGTTGTTTAGGATATGAATATTTTCTTAGGATGTGTAAGTAATGTATGAATCTCAATTAAGGGTGTTCAAATGTTTCTATGTCATTGTGACTAAAACGTAAGGCCACTGACCAGTTTTATCAATAAGTTTTAATTATTTTCTCTTTTGATTTATTAAATTTTTGCTCTTCCAAACGACTATATGCATATTTTTAAGTAGGCCATCAGTAGAAATTTATTACTTTTAGTTTACTTCTCTTCCGAATGCCTTTTCTTTTCTTAGTTACTAATCTTTATCTCCTTATTTTTCTTGTGTTTCATGTACAATCGGAGGGCTGGAGTTTCTACTTTGGAACTCGTTTTGGCCTAAAATATTAGGCCAACAACAATTAGGATCATCTCAATGCTTAGAGTCTCGCGAATTAGGAGTCCAATATTTCTTAGCCTTTCTCTTTTCAAGTCTTAATTATACTGTTTGGATATATTGGCTAACCTTTACTTACAAGTTTTGATATATTGTTTGTCTTTTATTTTGAAGCTTATTTTACGTGAACTAATATTATTTGTTTATGAATTTAGTTGAGACACCTTTAGAACAAATGATACAAAAGATATTTTCTTAAAAATGGGTTAGCATTTTTACTTATAACATTCTTTCAGGCCTTTAAAGTTGAAAAGAGGGGCTTATAGTTTTTAAAAGTTTTCCAAATGAAGTTTCAAAAGGTTAAAATAATATTTGTTTAGGTGTTTCAAAATTGGGGAAAAGAAATATATATCAACTTAGGCCTTAATCTTAAGGAATAGGAAAACTTATTATCTAAAATTCTCAATTGAAGTTTTAAAAAGGTGAAATAATATTCATTTAGGTATTTAAGTAGAAAAAAAAACCTCAAGAATTGGGACTTCCAAATGAATTTAGAGATACAAAGAGGCTAAAATAATTAACTTTAAAGTAATTAACTTGTGGAATTTTTTTAAAGAAAAAATAAGTAGGGAAGTAGGCTTATATATTTAACAAAACAAATGTGACTATAGAATAAGTCCAATAGTTAGACTTATTTTTATACTCTTTACTTCACCCCTTTACAAAAATGTGTTGACTATTCTTACTTTTTGGATCAAACATTGCTAAAAACATTTTAATGTTTTAACATGTTATTCCAAAATTTTAAATTTGCCAACAGGTTCAAATACAAGGTACATACATATAAAGTTATATATTCTATATTTTCTCTACATAACCTATTATTATCTACTATCTCTTTTACTAATATTATTTATTTATTTTTATAATTTATAAATGCCTACACTTAAATATACATATTGCTTTACTACATATAATCTATCGCCAATTTGTCTATACATGTAAATAAGTAATAAGTGTTCATATGTTTTAAACAACTTACATGTATATACTATACTTTATAATAAACATAATTTTAGATCACAAACTCTATCTAATATTTTAACATTTAGTATCATTATTATTTATTTATTTTAATTTTTTGGAAACTCTATTTTTATGTATTTTCATCCAAATTACATATCACATAGTACTACATATTTACACTCGACTACTATCTTATTTTATTTTTTTACGTCTTAATAGAACGACATATTTTCATAAATTCAACATCTATATATTTTTTAGGATAACTTTACTATGATACATCTATACTTTCCAACATATAAAAATTAACATACTTTTAAGTATATTTATTTATTTATTTTACATTATGATAAAAATACTACTATTAAATCTATTTTATAAGACATATATATGTCGTACCTTGTATTTTACTCTTTTCTTAAACTAACCAATTAACTTATCATTGATTTTTAAAGCAAATAAATAAACAAGTTTTCCTAATCATATTTTCCTAAATTGAGTTTAAGGACTATCTTCGGATAGGCTCTGAGGGATGCTTAACACCTTCCCATCGAGTAACCAAAATCCTTACTCAGAATCTCACAGGTTTCGCAAATCAAACAAAGTTTACATTCACATATAAAAAATGGTTTTCCTAATATTTTCCTTAAAATTTAGGTGGCGACTCTATAACAAAACAATTTTTTTCCAAAAATCAGAGTGTCAGCCATATTATGTTGTGAACTATTTCGGCTAGTTCGAAATAGAGCGCGACACATAGTATGGATGAGATTATGGAGTCTTATCCATGCATTGCACAAGTATGACTACAGGTTACCTAGAAAGTGTTTCTCTTATATGATGTATGTTGTGGTAGGATTGTGCTATAGTTGCCTTATTTGTTATGATTGACTAAAGATGAGAGATTCCCTTGTCTATGAGAATTAAGCTAAGGATGAGATCCAAAGATGGTAAGTATGATTATGATGACCTAAAAGTGATACTTAGTGTGGGTGGGATTATAGGGTCTTATCATGCATTGCACAAGAATGCTTTGAGGCTACTTGAGAAGTAGTTCTCTTATGATATGAAGGACTAAGGGTTAACTAATGCTTATATGATGCCTATGTTGGAGATTATGCTTATGACTATGTTATTGTCTCTTATGCTTATAGTTTATGTTTTATAAAGCATCTCTTATGATTATGACATATATATTATGTTGACTAACCCTTATGTTATGCTCTTATGATGTTATGCTAGCTATCATAATTAGTACATTTTGTACTAACGCATACTCTTGCCTACATTCTCATCAAATGTAGGGTCCGGCCATTTGAGTTCCATCTCCGAGGATAGGTTCTTAGTAGAAGCAAGGAGTTGAAGACTTGGTGAGTCCTCATAGCATCGAGGATTTGATCACATTTCCTTTATGTCTTTCTTTTATGTTTTAGACTTTTGTATGGGCTGCGTCCCAATAGTTATTCAAAGTTGTTTTAGATGGTTTGAGACAAAGTGTTACAGACTTCCACTTGCTTTTATAAAGACTTCGATTGTATTGAAAAAAATTTAAAATTTCCGCATCATTTCTATTGCTTTATGTTATGATATGCTAAGTGGCTTACATTGAGTCCTTCGAGCTTCTATGTGCCATGTTACAGTTAGGGTATACCCCTGGGTCGTGACATTCTCAGGTCATGATGACATCTACTACATCCCACCAGTAAGTAAGCCTACCGCTTAGCCTAGAGCCATAAGAAAAAGACTACCAAGCAGAAGTCAATTACAAGAAGCATAAAACTTATAATGAAGCGAAGAAATGGAAATCAATAGAAATGCAAAACAAGGAACCATCTCAAGATCTAGTATCAGTCAGTAATCGAGCATCTAATCAAAATAAGAGTATGAGGCATTTGCATATACAAAGTAAATACAGTTGGTATCTAAATACAATATAAAGACAACGTAGACAAAAACCGACCACGCCAAGAGTTCGCCCTAGTCTTTGAACTCCAAGCTACTCTACACGACTCCAAATCAACAGTGACAACTCAAACTATGATCTGGAGAGAGAGGAAGTGTAGTATGATAGCCAAAAATGGTACTCAGTAGGCATCGGTTGGCGGTGCTCAAACGATAACACAAGCATAAACAACAAGTAATAAGGAAAGCATATCATTGGTAACTAAAAAAGAGATAATAGTAGACAACAAATAAGGAACAGAAACAGGATACAAGGGATAAGAAGTCGAGTTAAGAACGAACCTGGAACGCAAACCAATAACCTATTCACAAGCAATTAAGATACAACGTCAAATACCCAGGATTAGGAGGACTCACAACCATAATTCTAAAACCAAAGGCTATCAACTATTAGATAATCAATAATAGAGAACATAACATAGTCAAAGAATCACCTAATTGGACCCCATAAGCTTGGAAGGTACAAACAACATACATAACCTAACCGGCCCCAATAAACAAAGGGTGCAATCAATAAACAAGTATACTAGTGATAGATAATGCATATGAATGTAGAGTATGCAGTAGGACCATCAGTAACAATGGTAACCATTGGTAACCAATAAGGGTTGCCAAGCTAAAAAGTAAACTTCCATGAGCATTAGTAAGGGCCGCCCATCTAAAGAGTAAACTCCCAAGGGCGTCAAGCTACCTAGATAAAGAGTAAAATCCCTATATGTAATGATCAATCAATAGGGGTCACCCAACTACAGAGTACAGAGCCAAAACCTGTCACCGCGGATGAAACTCCTAGAGGCGTATGGCCGTAGCCAAAAGTGTGATCAACTTCATAGAGTATCATGAGTAGTCAAAATCATGCAAGAAAGGGCATCGAGGCGTCTTCTAGTCAAGTAAAAACTGAGCACATCCCAGATGCCTCTAATATCTCGAGTAAAAAGGGAGCAACTCACTGACGCCTCAAAAATCTCAAAATTAGTAATCAAGTTATCTAGGAGGTACGACTCCCATAAAAACCAATTTAGAATAAAAGCTGAGTTAAAATAGTATTTCTCCATAAATGATAAAGATGTACCAATGCATGAGCTGGATTGTACCACAAAACATGTGAGAGTGAACAACCAATACAATGCATGTCATCGCCATCATTCAAATAAGACATTCACAATCAAATAAAGATAAGTCCAACCAAACCACACTACCAAGGCAAAGAGTACTAACCTGGGATCTAACTAGTCCTTGAACATGGCCTAGGGTCCAATAATATTAATAAAAACTCAATAAATATACATTAGGCCTACCGCTAAACAACAAGCGAAGGGATCAAGAAAAGCTTCTGAATCAATAAAAGGTAGAGAAATAACTCAAGGATAGTACCTTACTCCAATCATACTGCTCCAATCTATGACTGAACACACCTAGGGCCAACTTGTGGCTACGACGAGCCACCAAGGTTTCAAGCAACAACACAAGGAGAATAACCTAATACAAGTCTTACCGAGAGTAATTCATAACTACAAGGACGAGAAAACACAATATGTAGATTCTAAGGTCCAAACCTATCCTAAGGCCACAAATAGCAATCCTAACAATTATAAACATGATCATCTACACCACAAACGAGGCTAGAAGCCTAAACTAAGGATCCCGACACCCATAAAAGGTAAAAATCTCCTACAGAGTCAAGAAAAGATAGAGTTAAAATAGGAGAGCTAAATACCCAGCAAATAAAATCCAAAATCACATGTAATTTATACTAAGTATTATCTAAGAAGCCCAATCAAGAAAGTAGACCATAGCCTACCTCGAAGCCAATCACGCACAAGACCTATCCTCTTCTAACATGCCTTCAAACACCTTCACGCTAACAAATTATCAATCACAACATCATTACAACCATTTAGACATTAAATTCGCAATAATTGAAAATAAGCCCAAAATCGAATCAAAATGAGAATATGGGACCCATGTTATAAATCTCAAAATTGATTTTGTCAAAAGGTCCATAATGCCTTACACAGCTTGTGTCCCAAAATGGGACAAAATTTGATGCCTGGAATGTCCCAAACGAAGGCATGCATAAGTTCTTCAATTAAAGATACAAGCATCCCTTTTCGGGTGAAATTTACCTGAAAAAGCCAACTTCCTGTGATGACCTCCATGTCATTTCTGTGTTTATGCCTCGTGTTCATCGTTTAGGGCTTTCTTGTAGTGATCTCAAGTAATCTTTAACTTGATGTGACTGACAGTTCGTTCACCTAGTTATTCGTTTAGTTTTTGTATGAGTTTTAGTGTTTTGGAGATTTTGAACCTTGAACGGTTATTTTTTATCAAAAGTTCAGGAAGATGACCTCAAAATCCAATTTCAACAATTCCATCAGCTCCGAAAGGGTGATTTTAGGCTAGTACCATAAGCGAAAGGTTTCTCGAGTCTTTTAGTGTGACTCTATGTGATTATGTGTTTTAACTTTCAAGTTAAGTCCTAAGTTTGACTTTAATCAACATTCTGAGTAAATGAGCTCAGATGAGAATTTTGTTGGTGTGGTAAGCTCAAAAATGTTGAGTTTGATCTAGAACAACCCTTTGCTTAGATCTTCAGGCCTCTAGGTAAATTTCGAGCCCCTTTTGGATTTTGGCTTAAAACGAAAACGGGTGGGCACATCACTTTTTTGTGAAACAACCTTGGATGGAAATTTCGATGATTCCGTTAAGTTCAGAATGCTGAATTTAATGGAGTAGGATACTTTGTTTATGTGCACAGGGTTTCGAACGAGTCTCGGGCACCCCCATTAGAGTTTTGATGCCTTAACACATCAACTGCTAGGTAGTGCCACTTAGGGCATGCCCCACGTTCGCGCACCTAGGCTCGTGTTCATGAAATGTTGGCACCCTAGTGTGCACATTTGCACCTTGGAGCCATGTTTGTGGAAGGTAGGCCTGGCCTGTGCATTCCCACAAAGGCTGTCACATTCACGATATGCATCTGGCCTAGCATGCGTATTGACGTGGTCCTTTTGCATTCTCGAGGGCCAGCCAACCACCTAGCCATTATATTAAGACCATGTCGTGACTAGACTTGGTTCCAAAGAGTGTTTTGGTGATTTCTCCTTGTTTTAAGTCTGATTTTGGTGATTTGAAGTCTGGTGTGTTCTTTGGAATGTTGCTACATGGATTGGTGTTTGTATTGTGTTGAGAAACCTCCATTTCCGGTAAATTTTGTGTAGAAAATGCACCCCAAAGCTTGTTTGAACTTAATTTAAATTTTATTTGCTACTTGTTGTGTTGGCTACCTTAGGCCTCGATTTGTGTTCAATTTTGAAACAGAAGCTCGAGACATAGTTTAACACCTCCTGACGGAGTCAATTCTAGCAATTCTGACACAGATCCCATGATTCATTTTTTACTCTAAAAGAAGTTTATCCTTATTTTATGTGATTTTTGTGTCTAAATGATTGTACTGACATTGTGATCATATTCTTGATATTACGGCAGAGTTTGTAGGCCCTTAGGAAAGGAAAAGCTCTATCATTGTCATATAGAGCATGCACAATCGTCCTACAGGTAGTCTACGACTTCCTTTTTGTATGGATTTAGCATGAATGTGTGAATTCATGATGATTGGTATGTATAGTGGGTGGGTACCTATTTATTCCTACTTTCTCTTCTTAGATACCATGTTTTAGGGTTGACAGACACTTTTTCTAGGTTAGTACCATGTTAATTGGGATTGTATATGTGTTTTAGCATGTTGTACGATTTACTTGTATGATTACTGGTTTGTGAAGCATGTTTGGCCTTAGTCTAGGATAGAATAGTGTTGCCTTAGACCCACAACGTAACTTTTGTATGTCTTTAATGTCATTTCATACGAACTAGGTTCTTGTAGACTTGCATAGTAGACTTTGGTATGATAGAATGAACCTTAGTTTAGGCATTTGCACAGCTTTGTGGACCTTCTTCTTTTTTTCCCTATATCTACAACTCTGATGGGTTACCGCAGGGGATTCATCTCAGGAAGATTTGAGATTCGGTTGCTTTAGGCTTGGAGTCTCTTGTGGATGCTTATGGGCAGACATCATTCCACGACGACTTGATCTTGATATTAGAGTCCACTTTGGAGTCGACATGCCTTTTGTCTCTCTTGCTAGCTGGGCTGGGAGTTGACTGGACACTATGATTATTTCCAGTTCAAGGCCGATGATCATAGTTCAAGGCCGTTATCTATAGTTTGAGGCTAGCATTCATAGTTTGATGCCATATTTCTACTCCGAGATTTATGTTTTACGGTTCAAGGTCGTCACCTCTAGTTAGAGGCTATCACTTGGGGTTTGAGGCCTAGCGTACTTTTGTGAGTTCTAGTTTGGACTCACTTTTCTCCTATAGACTTAGCTATTTTGTGCACCTATCGGGCCAATGTAGGCCTTTGAGGTTTTATTTAAACTTGTGCATGAGTGTACCTTATGGATTATGTGGTCCAGTTAGGTTAAGTTTAGCTGTACTTAGATTTACTTTTGGTATGCTCATGTGTTTTTTTCATATCCATTTTGATCTTTGTGTGTCCAAATTCTATCTTTTATGATTCTCTTTTCCTTTCTTGCTCAGTCAACCTATGATGACTATGGAATACCTTCATTTTGGTACTAATGCTACACTCTACATCATTCTCATGATGCAGGTTCTAGTACCAGCTACCAATGGTGATTGTTATTGCCATCTTTTGTAGCTTGTGGATTTCAGAGATTAGGACGAGCACTTGGCGTTCTAGACTAGCATTTCTCCTTCTGTATATATTTTAGCTAGTCTTTTGCCTTTGAGACGACTTTTTGTGATCCACTTTTGGGACTTGTATTGGTAATATGAGACAACTCTGTACTCGTGACTTCCAAGTTCTGGGAGGATTTCTATTGTATATAGTGTTGGTTTGCTTATGTTTCTGTCTTTTCTTATTATTGGTGTTACTTTCTAGTTATCTCTACCATTGTACTCATCATTTGTCATTTTGGTATGAGTTGGCTTACCTACTAGTGGATTATAGTAGATGGCATCATGACTCCAAAAGTCGGGTCGTGACAAGTTGGTATTAGAGGCACAGGTTCACTGGTGTCACTTGTACAGAGCTAATGTATGATCGCTTTGGAAACGTCTATGTCCTATCTTTGTGAGGCTACAAGGTGTCCTTAGCAATTCTTCTCCTTTTTATAGCTTTAGTGCAGCATGTGTTTTATTGATTTCTTGGAATCTCACTTGTTTCACTCTTTTCGTAAAATGGTTCGTACGCGTCATAAGGCGGCTCGAGGTAGGGGTCAACCTTCCTTGCCAGGTACAGGTGCTGCATCACCCCTGGTTAGAGAGAGGGGTATAGAGCCCATATTGAATCCTCTAGCAGCCTATGTTCCAGAGTTGTCGGTGGGGCTAGGACCAGCTTAGCCACCACCTGGACTAGCTATGGCTCAAGATCTCTAGGCAGTTATTACTCAGCTCTTGCTGTGTTTAGAGCCATGCAACAAGCCCCAACACATGTACCAACACCTACACCTATACAGGCACCTAAACCAACACTAGATCAACATGATCAACCTATAACGGAGGCAACTCAGGCCCAAGTACTACCCGGGGTGCCTAGCCAGTGATTGCAGTCGGAGCTATACCATTAGAGGAGCAAAAGATGTTCGCAGTGTTCATAAGGCTTTCACCTTCGAGGTATTTTAGGGTTGTGGGTGAGGATGCCCACGAGTTTCTCACTACTTGTCATGAGTGGATGTATAAATTGGGTTTGGTTAAGTCGAGAGGAGTTCACTTCATTGCTTATCGACTAGATGGTCCAGCTAGACAGTGGTGGCGTACATTTATTGAGCCCGGGATAATTGGGTCTCCTATGGTCACTTGGACCAAGTATGTTGAGGCCTTCTTGGCCAAGTTTATTTCTCGCAGTGTCAGAGATCAGTTCTCTAGGTAGGAGCAAGGTTTTATGCTCGTGTCTGAGTATGGGGCAAGATTTCACAAGCTCTTCCATCATGCTACCATGATTCTACCAACTGGGGAGGAGAGAGTTTGGTGTTTTGTTTATGGATTTAGGCTTCAACTACGGATTGAGGCTAAGTCCATGGTCTTTACGGGTCATTCTTTCCTAGATGTTGTTGATCACGCCGGCACTATTGAGTAGCTCTATTGTAAGGCCCAAGGGGCCCGTACAATTTGGTTAAGCATGAGGGAAGCTATAGTGGGTCTCATACAAGGTAGAGGGACTCCTATAATAGGCCTAGACAACGGTTTTAGCAGGGTCAACCTACTCAGCCTTGTCAGGCTTCGTTATAGGCTTCAAAAGGTGACTGGTACAACCGGAGTCAGGTTGGCTCTAGTCAGTGTCATGGTTCCCAAGCTAGTGCTTCAGTACATGGTGACCATTCTTCTGAGGGCATATTATCTTCGGGTTGCTTTGACTGTGGGGAGCTTCATCATTGGTCCAGAGATTATCCCATGCGTAGGTGGATTGCTCCTGCTCCACAAGCATCTTCACCAATAGCACCTCCAACTAGGGTTACGTATTCAGAGTCGGGACCATTATGGTGAATAGTAGAGTATTTAAAGTGGTCCCCGGGGAGGGAGATCAGGTGGTAGGACTAATGGCCAAGAAATAGGCGACCAGGGCCATTTCTATGCAGCTCCAGCAAAGGTAGTCAATGAGGCAACGAACATGTGATCACATGTATGATTCTTTTATGCCATCAGCCCAGGTCGACCTTATTTGATCCAGGCTCTACTTATTATTATGTATATGTGTATTAGGCTCTTCGTATGAGAATAAGTCTGAGCCTATGGTGGCATCATTGCATGTGTCAACCCATGTGGGTGAGTCTTTAGTAGTAAATCAGGTGTTTTGATCTTTCTTAGTTACTATCTAGGGGCGTGACACCCATGCTGACCTTATAATATTAGACATGCTTGATTTTGATGTGATTCTGGGCATGGACTGGTTATCCCACTACCATGCAGTTTTAAATTACTTCTCTAAGACTGTTACCTTAGCCATGCTTGGTATTCCCCCCAGTGGTGTGGTGGGGCTCCATTAGTAGCACACGGGTTGAGTTATCTCTTTTATTCAAGCTCAGAGGCTAGTGGCTAGCGAGTCTTTATCTTATTTGTCTTATGTGTGTGATGTGAGTAGGGAGGTCTCCCAGTTGAGTTTATTCGAGTCGTTTGTTATTATGTAGATGTATTTCCTACCAACCTACCTAGCCTACCCTAGAGCGTGATATTTACTTCCCTATTGAGCTTGAGTCAGGCATTCGACTTATCTCTATTCTGCTATACCGGAGGTTCCTGCAGAGCTCAATGTGCTTAGTGTTCAACTTCATGAACTCATGGGTAAGGGGATCATGCCAAGGATTGATGATCTTTTTTTCCAGCTTCAGGGTGCCACAGTGCTTTCAAAGATTGATCTGAGGTCTGGTTGCCATCAGCTGAGGATTAAAGCAGCGGACATCCCTAATACCTTATTTAAGACTCGATATGGACACTATGAGTTTCTAGTGATGTATTTTGGATTGGCTAATGATTGTTCCACCTTCATGGACTTGATGACATGGGCTTTTAGTCTATGGCTTGATTTGTTCATCATTGTGTTAATAGATGACATTTTGGTATACTCACAGAGTAGGAGTGATAATGAGAACATATGAGGATTTTGCTCCAAACTTTGAGAGATCAACGGTTATATGCCAAGTTCTCCAAAGTGTGAGTTTTGGCTTGAGTCTATATAATTCTTGGGGCATGTGGTGTCCAAGGATGGCATCACGATAGATTCTGCAAAGATTGAGGATATTGGTGATTGGGATAGGCCCACACTTCAGTTGCTAAGGTTTGGAGCTTCGTCAAATAAGCAGGCTACTATAGATGATTTGTAGAGGGCTTCTTCACTATTATAGCACTTCTATCCGGTTAACTCACCTTAATATCCCTTTTGAGTGTTCTGAGGAGTGTGAGTTGAGCTTTCGGTAGCTCAAGAAGTTGCTGACTACTGCTCCCGTATTGACTCTTCCAGTTGAAGGTGAGGGCTTCACGGTCTATTATGACACATTCGGCATTGGTTTGGGTTATATACTGATGTAGGAGGGTTGGGTTATTGCTTATACATCGAGGCATCTTAGGCTACATGAGCGCAATCATGAATTAGAGTTAGCCGTGGTAGTTTTTCGCTTAAGATCTGGAGGCACTACATGTATGGAGTTTGTTGTGAAATATACACTGATCGCATGAGTCTTTAGTACATCATGAGCTAGAAGGACCTTAATTCGAGGCAGCATCACTAGATTGAACTTCTGAAGGACTGTGACCTTTATGTTCTCCACCATCCGGGCAAGGTGAATATAGTACCAGACGCCTTGAGTCGAAAGGCAGTGAGTATGGGTAGTCAAGTCTTTCTATCTACTGTGGAGTGGCCTTTAGCTTGGGACATTTAGTCCTTAGCTTATCAGATGGTGTGGTTTGATGTTTCAGATTCTAGGCGTGTTTTAGCCTTTGTAGGAGTTCAGTACTCACTACTTGATCAAGTTCATAACCGTCAGTTTGAGGATGAGGCCTTGGTGTCACTCAAGATCGAGTGTTAGCAGGTGATGTCGAGAAGGTTACATTGGATTCAAATGGGGTTTTGAGGTTTGTAGGTCGTATTTATGTTCCGAGAGTTGGGGGTTTGATCCAGTTGAGACTTCATAAGGCCCATGATTCTAGATGATTTATCTATCCAGGCACCGCGAAGATGAATCTTGACTTGAGGAAGCATTATTGAGGGGTGACAGGAGGAGAGATATTGTACACTATGTGTCACATTGCCTGAGTTGCCAACAGGTGAAGGCTGAGCACTTGAGACCCGGTGGTGAGTTCCAGAGAATACCCATTCTAGATTGGAAGTGGGATTGCATCACTATGGACTTTCTGGCAGGCTTGCCTCAGACTTCTAGAGGTGTTAACAAAATTTGGGTCATCGTTGATTGATTGACCAAGTCAGCACACTTCATCTTTGTTTAGTCTTCATTCAGCACCAAGAGGTTGTCCAATATCTACGTTCATGAGGTGGTTCGTCTTCACAGTGTATTGATCTCTATTATATCAGATCGGTTGGCGGACTACAAGAGAAACAACGAGTCATGAAATGCAAAAGGAGAACAAGGTGACCATTGCCGAAAGTGACAGTATTTGGAGAAAAATTAATGGCTTGAAATGTGAACACAGGTGGTACTTAGTAATACGCTGAATGTGAAAGGCAGACTAGAACGAGCTCGCTAACTGAGGTTCAAAAACCTAAAGCCTAAAGCAAGATAAAGGTGAGCTAAGGAGCAGTTGGCGATTCACCTTATGTGATTGTCGATCCAGATTAACATCGCCCAATGGGTCACGCATTGAGTTTTGGGCCAAATTTTGGGGAACTATAAATAGCCCAAAGGAGAGAGAAAGATGAAGTAGGGAAAAGAAGAAAAATAGTGAGAAAGTTCTGAATAGTTTAAAGAGAGAGAAACACTTTCACTTTGTGAAGAACACTTTTAGTTTTTGGGATTTTTAAATTTTTGCTCTTGAAATTGACAATTTGAAGTTGAAATTCAAAGTGGGTGTTGCTTGTAATTGCTAATTTCATGTTACCCATGGCTGCTTTCATGCAAGGTATAATTTCTTTATACTTTGTGAGGGGTGGCTAAAACCCCAAGATGATCTAGGGGTATATTTATGGGGTTGGGTGTTGATTTAATGTAGTGGATATTGTGTTATGCTCTGTTTTGTTACTGTTCATACATGGATTTGGGCTAATCAGAATGGGGTTAATTTTTGGGTTAAGGTTGCAAACTTAATTCCTACTTCCAATCTCTTAATGATGCTTGAAAAAGATTAATTGGATTGGATAATTAGTTTGATACTAGAAATTTAGGTTTGATGTCTGTAATTTGCTTGAAATAAAGATTATGAGTCGGATCTATTTGCCCTATTTCCGCATCGAAAGAGAGAATAGAGTAAGGTATTGGGTTGTTTAGTTTTGCACATAGATGAGGCCCAAAGGAGATTCTATGAATTGATATATGAAATCGAAACAAGATTAGTGTCATTGAAGATGACCCAGCATATCCATGAATGTTCATCACTATAGAGCAACATAATTACCCCTATGTGATATCGATTTCCAATCTCCGCACCCCTAGATTTTTTGTTACTTATTTTATTTTCTGAAATTCTAGTTTAATTGTGACTATTGATAACCAAACCCTTTTCTTAAATTTGGTGGAATCATCCACCCACTTGTTCTTATTACTACAAATTAATAAATTACATTCCAAATGTCTAGATAGAATTCTCAGCACTATATCATTTTATGTGGGATTCAACCCCGACTCTTAGTTGGATATTTTTATTAACGATGATCTCTTACTCTTTTTATTGGTTTTGAAGAATAGTTTGAGTGTTATCAAAAATGACGCCGCTACCGGGGAATGATGGTGAAATTGTTACTTGGTGTTGTTGTTTACTAATTTGCAAGTCTACAAACATGAGTCACTACAGTCAAAACGACAATATAAGTGTTTTGAATGACATGCACATGAACGTTATTCAAACCACGGGAGCCATTCGATTACCTCCCACAGCAGGGAGGACAAATTTTCATGTAACCGAAACAATTCTACAATTGCTCCAACTAAGAGGAATGTTTGGGGGTTTAGCTCATGAAGACCCCCATGAACATCTTAGGAATGTTCTGGATGTGTGTGGGACGTTTGTGTTCGAACATATATCACAAGAGTTTATAAGGTTGAGGTTATTCCTGTTCTCTTTGACATGTAAAGCTACTAGATGGTTGGCGGAATTACCAAATGATTCTATCACTTCATAAGAAGAGTTGACTGAAGCCTTCTTGGAGAGATTCTTTCTTCCCTCAAAGATGGTAAAACTTAGGAACCAAATCCAAAATTTCAAAAGAATTAGAGAGGAACCTCTACATGAGACATGGTTGCAGTTCTGGAAATTACTTTTGCAATGTCCGACACATAGTGTCCAGGATCATTTGCTATTGCAATACTTCTACTGTAGCCTTGATTCAATCAACAAAGGTGTGGCTGATCAACTTGCCCAAGGTGGAATAATGCGACAACCATATGAGGTAGCATCGTTGTTGCTGGACGGCATGACCAAAGTGAACTAAGCATAGCATACTAGAGAGGACCAAGTGTCTTCTTTAGAACTCAGTATGTGTAAGGAACAAATTGAAAAAGAGCTTGAGCGAGATGAAAACATGACCAATATGATGACTCAAATCAATTTGTTGTCCAAACATGTCATAAGAGGTGGATTGAAATCAGTGAATACGGTTTGAATAAGTAGTGGGCAGTGCTTAGAGGATGCAAAATTTGAGGCATTATACAATGAAAAGTTCAATATTTGGTAAACCAAATAGGGAGTTCTCATTCAAACTACCAAAGACAAGGTGGGAACCAAGGTTAGAACAAGGAAAGAGATAGTGGTTTGAAATATTGGAGAGACAGGGAGGCTGAAAAGGTAGGTACATTCCTCCCAATGATCGTCCACAACCAAAGGACCCAGCTGGTCTGGAAGGACTGAACTGAGGATATACTTACAAAGATCTTCAACAAGGTTGAAAGGTCTCTAAAATGTTGAAAGAATTGAAAAATGACTTCTCCACCTTATCTTAATGGTGACCTCCTTTTTGGTGTCTATCAAACAGCTGGAGACTCGAATGAGCCAGATATCCACCCATCTCAATCCAAGGCAAAAGGGAACATTGCCTAGTGACACCATCACAAATCCCAAAAATGAATATTAAGGAATTGAGAACTATGTCGTGCCACAGCGTTAAATAAGACATTTTTGGGGGGCAACCCAAGTCTTCACTTTTGTTTTATTACTTTCAATAATGTGTGTTGTGAGTGCAGGTTGAAAGGAAGTCAACGTGTTTGATACGCTGAAATTCCATCTCCCTAAAGAAGTATAAGTGATTGTTGTCAAATAAAGAACCCAACTTGTAGGTTGGGGTCGATCCCACGAGGAATATGGTTCAGACTTAAACTTAACTCACTATTATATTCATTTAGTCAACTTATTTCTGAGACAAGTAAATAAAGGGGGGGATTTGTGAAATAAATAACCGATTGTTGTTTAAGTAACATAAGTGGAGGCTTTCTTAGTAGCCATGGTAAATGTGGGAGCTTATTTAGTAATAATACAAGCCAATAAAACACACGGAAGAATTTTAGAACATGAAACGAACTAAAACAAAAAAGTAAAAAAAAAAACTGGGCAGTAGTTGAACTGCCGACTCACGGTGGGTACCTATGGTCCATCGAGGGATCGACGGTCCGTAGGTCCTCTCCGTAGGTCAGAGTACCCAAAATTAGGTCTCTGATGTGGGAACCACGAATGTGCATAACAGTTTGTTGATGGAACGACGGACCGTAGTCCACACCGTGGTTTGACACTTAGCAAAATTGTTTGTGTGCTTCTGGCCCACGGACCCGACCTACGGTCCGTAGACGGGGTCTCGTGGTCAATCTGTGTCGGGTTTTCATATGGTTCATTTCTTGCATTCCTTTTCTTTCAACAAATATTAACAAATTAGGCCTACACATGCATTTCAACAAGTAATTTGGTAGTTAATCATCCTTAGGGTTCCAATTTCATAGAATTTTACAGATTATCACAACGAAACCTATGAACCCTAAGTCAAAACTTCCTATTCAGCCTATTAACTTGAATTATTCGATTTTAATGAACTACACACTCACATACCATCATACCAAGGGTCTTTTTAGCATACAATTTAACATTCAAACACGAAATTAACAACCCAAGGTCAAGCTCCAACTTCGTGACTTCAGGATAGAAATAATGAATAGTGAATTCAAAGTCAGGGTGAAGTCGTTTACCTTTCAAGTAATTGAAGTGGGTGAGTGTGATGATACAATAGACTCCTTTAGACCTTTGTTATCCCTTTGACACTGGACCCAAACTTGTGGAATCGTTGGGGAATGGAGATGAGGGATTTGGAAGAGAAAAAATGATTTGGGAATTGGGGAAGTGAATGGGGACTTGATATGTGGGATATTGTGATTAAATGGAGCGATTGTGGGAGAGAAAGGGTTTAAAAATGGTTGGGAGGGAGTTTTGAATGTGGGGAATGAATTAAAAATGAAAGGTTTTATTTTATAAGGTGTCCGGGTCGGGTCGGGCAACTCCTAGTTGTTGGACCCACGAGACCCAGTCGATGGTCTGTGGGTCTACCTACAGACCGTAGGTCCGGTCCGTAGGTCACTCTGACACTTAGAATTTTTAGAAAACTTACATGGGGTCTACGGACGCCATTCACGGTCCATGGATGGACCCACGGACCATCGATGGGGTCCGTAGACCATTGCACAACTATTTTTCTACAGATTTTTGCCTTTTCCCCCTGCATACCTAGCAACCATTAGGATTTTCTTTTTACATTTTCTGGATACTTTTTAGACATGGACCTTATTCTATATCTAGCCAACACTAATACAAAAATAAAACACATATCTAAAGAGTTACAGAAATTAAAATAAAAGAAGAAAACTCTTAAATCGAAAATAAAAACCTATAGTTGGCTAGATTGTACATCTTGGGTTGCCTCCCAAGAAGCGCTTGATTTAACATCACGGCACAACGCATGCCTCTTGATTACTCAGACTTCATCAAGATAATAGATCAATCACTTCATGCACACTCTCCAATTTCCCCATGTAGACTTTGATCCTTTGTCTGTTCAACTTGAACCTTGTTCCCTCCTTGTTCTCGAGCTTGACCGCTCCATGTGGAAACACTTGAGTGACTTTGAATGGCCCAGTCCATTTGGACTTGAGCTTGCCAGGAAACAAGCGCAACGTTGAGTTGAATAGAAGCACCAGATCACCAATAGCAAATTCACGTTTTTCAATCTTTTGATCATGATACTTCTTCATCTTCTCCTTGTACAAGGCTGAACTTTCATAAGCTTTTAGGCGAAACACATCAAGCTCATTCATGTCATTCACTCTTTGACTTGATGCGGTGCCCCAATCAAAATTCAACTTCTTTAGTGCCCACACAACCTTATGATTTAGCTCTACCAGCAAATGGAATGACTTCCCATATACAAGTTGGTAGAGGGACATACCTATGGGAGTCTTGAATGTGGTGCGATAGGCCCATAGAGCCTCATCAAGCCTCCTCGACCGATCAGTTTATTGGCATTCACAGTCTTTGCAAGGATTTTCTTTATCTCTCTGTTTGACACTTAAACTTTCCCACTAGACTGCGGATGGTAAAGGGTGGCTACATTGTAATCGACTCCATATTTCTCTAGCAATGCCTTGAACAACTTATTACAAAAGTGGGAACCTCCATTGCTAATAATCTCCCTAGGTGTGCCAAATATGGAGAAGATACTTTTTTTCAGGAATGCAGTGACACTTTTCCCTTCATTGTTTGAAAGCGCAATTGCTTCCACCCATTACGACACATAATCAACCGCAATAAGAATATACTTCATCCCATGTGAACTCACAAATGGACCCATAAAGTCAAGGCCCCATACATCAAACAACTCAATCACCAATATCGGATTCATAGGTAATTTTTGCCTCTTTGAAATTCCTCCTTCTCTTTGGCAACGATCACAGGACTTGGTGAAATCATGAGCATCTTGGTGGATGGTAGGCTAGTAATAGCCACACTGCAAGATTTTATGAGCAGTTTGAATACCACTATGATGCCCACCAACAGGCGATGAATGATACGCCTCTAGTACACTCATTATCTCAGCCTCGGGCATACAGCGGCGAATAATCCCATCGGCACAAATACGAAACAAATAAGGCTCATCCCAAAAGAACTTATTCACATCATGGATAAACTTTTTCCTTTGGTGAAATGACAAATTCGATGGAACCAGATCACTTGCCAAGTAGTTAGCAAAATTCGCAAACCAAGGAATAAGATCAAAAGATGCAGCCAATACCTGTTCGTCTGGAAAAGAATCATTAATTTCAGCCCCATCTCCAAGCATGAGCATAGCTTCCTCTTCCAATCTAGACAAATGGTCGGAAACCTGATTCTCTGTCCCCTTTCTATCTTTCACCTCAAAATTGAACCCTTGCAGCAACAATACCCATCTAATCAACCTCGGTTTTGCATCATTTTTAGCCATCAGATACCTCAATGCAGAATGGTCAGTATGCATTATGACCTTAGTGCCAAGCAAGTAGGATCAAAATTTCTCAAATGCAAAAACCACAACAAGGAGTTCCTGTTTAGTCACCGTATAGTTCTTTGAGCCACATTCAGCGCTTTGCTGGCATAGTAAATCGGAAGAAGAATCTTCTCTCACCTCTGTCCCAATACCACACCAAGCACCACTCCACTCGCAATACACATCACTTCAAACGGTTAGCCCCAATCCGGTGAAATAATGATAGGTGCGAAAACCTTGTGTAATTGGTCCCATGTATGAATTGAGTTATACGAAAGCTCACAAACCATATTGTAAAATCTCCGATCAATGATAGAGGAAAGACTCTAAACCCAATGACGTTCATATCCAACTCTGGTCGTCCCACACAACTCTTGCAGACACTCCTCAAATTGGCCATGTGCCCATGCGGATCTTTCAAAGCTATACCAGAAAACAACCCCTTATTGTAAGCATCTACATTAGACAGATGGTCACCATAAATGTATGCCCTGGAGGTAGAGGAGGGAGAAAAATAGGTCCTTCAGATTCAATGATATTGAAGTTGACCCTGTAATTATCACACAACCTCGATTCTGGCAGATTTTGTACCCTCAAAGCATCTCCAAGTAGATTCCCACCATGATCCTGAGCGTGCACATTAACAACCCAGGAGGCTACAATTCAACTCCATCACCTATATTCTCTCCAATTGGATTAACTTGGACCCCTTGATTATTCATCATTCTCAAAGTTTTGCTCAACTCTAGATCGTATGGGGTCAATGGTTCGCCTCGACTCTATGTACTTGGCATCCACTAGAGTAGGAACCTGTAGAAAATAAAAACAAAAGAAAACGTAAAATTAGGAAATAATTGACTTAAGTTCAATAATGTAGTTAAAGTTAATCCAAAAGACTTATTCCCCGGCAGCAGCGCCAAAATTTTATATGCTCAAATTACACCTCCCTAAAGAAGCATAAGTGATCGTTGTCAAATAAAGAACCCAACTTGTAGGTTGGGGTCGATCACACAAGGAATATGGTTCAGACTTAAACTTAACTCACTATTATATTTGTTTAGTCAACTTATTTCCGAGACGAGTAAATAAATGGGGATTTATGAAACAAATAATTGATAGTTATTTAAGTAACAAGTGAGCAAGATTCAAACTTTGAGTTATCAATATGAGAGAGAAACTAGGGTGTATGTGTTCCCCATAAGCTCTTAACACGATAATCCTAATAATATTAATCCTCTCCTAGTGTTCTACATGCAAAGTTGGTAAGATGGGTATCCCCAAGTGATTGGTCTTCCAAATAGGGAATGTCACCCCGCACCTTGGTCTGGCTATGTGTGTATACTTTACTAACCCTTACCTTTACCTCAAATTAGACATCACATCAATTGTATGACTTAGATTTCACCCTCACACCAATTGACATTAGACTATTAGATAGTATCACACTAAATCTCTATTGATAATTCTTTTCTTATTAACTACCTCCTTGGTCCGGCAACTAGCAACAAGGCGAATTCTAATGCGTGCACTCGTTAAAAATACTTCTAAGTGAAAGAATTACCAATGCATGCATCAACACTATTCAAGAATTACTTAGCTAGTGTTTGGCCATAAATTTCTAAATTCTTGGCAAATATTATTTGGGTGAAAATTTGGGTGAAATTTCACCATGTGTTTGGCCATAGTATTTGGGAAACATATTTCACTTTTTTAGAAAAATATGATTTATATCCATAAGTTTTAAAAACTATCAAAACTAACCATAAGTTTATATTACAAGTCAATTGGATCTTCGTTGCAACAAATAACAAGTAGTGTCCATGACACTAGAGCAATGTGGTAGTTCGGAGTGAGTGCAACAAGCATTATTCCATATATCGTGAAGTAGACAAAACATATGACTTTGTTACCCTGAGCCGATTGTTCATCATTTTCATCAACAAACATATCATCACTTTCATATTAACTGAATATTTCATCACTAGTTTGATGTTCAAATAAGAATATTATGTAATATAATGCAACAACTACTATAGAGGGTGTTTTTGTATAAGATAAAAGTTTGGTGTAAATTTTCAATTTTTAAAAGATCCCAAATAAAGAGATTTGGCCCAAATACTAGAAAAACCTAGTATTTGGGAATTTGGGATATTTGCCAAATAATGGCAAATTGTATGGGAAAACACTACTTGCCAAATTTTTCCCCAAATATTACTTGGAAAATCTATGGCCAAATGGGTCCTTAGCTATTATTCATACATTGTTAATTGCTCATGGTTCCCACAACCCTAGTTGTGTATTTAGCTACTCATGCTAGAAAGAACACAATTCATGTTTTGATAATAGGAATTCATGAACTTACGTTTAGAGTAGAACAAAGCCGAAATCTCGAACTGAATTTCAAAGTAAAAATCTTATAAACCAAAATCCAGAAATCAAATTGCCAAAGTTTGCAAGTTAATTCCCAAGAAAATATCAATAACTAAAAGTAAACAATAATGTCTAACCCCCAAAAATGAGGTTTGCATACCCTATTTATAGAAAAACATGTCCTAAACAAAAAGGAAACAAAATAAGGAAATAAACTTCTGGGATGCGGCTTTGATCGACGACTCGAACTACGAACCATGGGTCGACCTACGGTCCATAGGTCCCCTCTGTTGGTCAACACTTAGACTTTTTTAGCTGAGGCTGGAACCTTCAACTCCCAGTTCATCAATGACGGGCGTGCAGGACGGAGGGTCCTCTTCTGTGGCTCCACACTTAGGACTTTCATCAGGTACCGGAACTTCAACTATCTGAACACATTCGATGGATATGCAGGACGACATGTAGGTCGACCTACGGTTTGTCAATCACTTCGTAGTTCCACACTTGGTCAGAATTCCCTGATGCTCCTATCTACGCCTACCCATTGACGGACCGTCGCAGGACCTACGATCCGTAGGTCTCTCCATGGGTGGCCACTTCTGCAGAATTTCAGTTGTCATCTCACTCAACCGCGTCAAAGCCTATTTCCTACAAACATAACACAAAAAACATTATTTCCAATACAAAATGGCCCTAGACACACACAACTCTTAAGTGAAATGTATCAAAAATACCGTAAACTCACAGTATATCAGTGTTGCGAAAGACACAATAAGCGATGCCAAAACCATAACAGTGATCCACCGAAGTCATTGTGCGGACTCATTCTTGTCCGCCTTTTGAGCTAAAAATGTAAAAAAAGTGTATTGTCAACTTAGGCGATCAAAGATTAAAAAAAAATGAGATCAACTGAAGTACATTATGCGGACTCCATCGAGTTTGACAAATCAGCCTTCAGGTTTGGTATTCGTTCATGCCTTTTCGGTGAGATTCAGCTCCATTCAGGGATTCCCCAAATTCACTCGGTGATGTTAATCATGAATGTCAAGCATCCCTGTTATAAAATGGCCAAGGGTCTTTTCATTTTAAAAAAGAAAAACCTTTGCTATCTTTGAAATCCTTTTTTTCCCTTCACTTCCAATATCATATTTCAGTGCGTGAGTGTCCCTTTTATCTGATTTTCGAGTACTTAAAGTGTGTTATCCTGCATGATTAGTCGACCCAAACCCTAACCTCCTTCATTTTCTTGTGTTTACTTCTCTAGGAGTTTGGTGTTCGATTTCTATCTTGTTATTTGTGCTTAAAATTTTGTTTTGTGTATGGGCGTAAGACCATTTGATGCTTGTTGTTAGTTAATTTCATTGGGTAGTACTACATTGTTGGTGTTGAACTGTGCCATGAGTTAGAAATTTTCTCTTGTGTCTATAATCACTAAAATTGGTCGTGTTGGTTAAATTTTGAAATTGAGTCTTGATATTTGTTGGGTCTTGAGTGAATTGTGTATGGGTGAAGTCTAATTATCTAGTGTTTACCCAATGACATGATTTCACCTAATGATAAATGGAATGAAAACTTTTCTTAAGGGAAAATCATCAATTTGAGCAATACTTTGTGATATTTGGGGGAAATCTGAGTACCGATAGGTATTAAAGTATGTGGGTCGATTGTAAAGTTGATAGGGAATTGGGTATTATTGCCTATGTTGAATTAACATGAGAAAATAGGCATTGGATTGAACATTGCTTGTTTGGTGGGCTTGTCTTAGCTCGCCAAGGCGGTTAGGCAAATCACCGAGTAAGCCTCATCTCACCTTCTTCAGTAACTATGTCATGTGGGTACTGTTCCATTTGGCAATCTTGTCTTAGTTCGTTAAAACTCATTCGACAAATTGCCAAGTGTGAGTGGATGTCGCTCTTTATCCTGTTTCTTTTCATTTTGCACTGTTAATTTCGACGGACTTGTCTTAGCCCACCGAAACCAACTCAATGAATCACCAAGTTGGAATTAACTACGCCCATCATGCCTGAGTCCTTTGAAATTATGCATTGTCTAGTTCAACAAGCTTGCCTAAGCTCGCCTAACCTATTTAGGCAGACCGCATTCCCATTAGTCGAGCCTCAAAACATTTTTGAACTATGCTCTTATTTGATTTTGATATCAACTAACCTTCACCGATTCGAAGTTTGAATGAATGTATTTATTAGGTTATAGCTAAAACTAAGGGAAAACATGTAGAGTCTTCATATACAGACTCAGATTAGGACTCCTCTTCTCTTTCTCTCCCTTTGAAAAGGCAAAGGGCATAACAATCACCGAACCATCTGTAGCTCCTCGCCTATAAAAAAAACCACTCTCTATCTTCTATGTGTGTGAGTGAGAAACCAAAAAAGGTGGTGGCAAGAAATAAAATGGACAGCATGTCCAAATTGGTGCAACCCTTCTCTACTCAGGTACCAGCTTCCTGAGTTCTCCCAATAATAGCTCCAAGAACCCTCAACAGGATCAAGGTTGTTGGAGAACGTATTATTCTTGAGAAGAGACAGCTGTCCACTAATGGAATTTTGAGCGACTACCTTGTAACACCCCAGCCTTATAAACTTAGAAAGAACTAATTTGGAAATAGCTAATTTGAGATTTGTTCAAGTTAAGCTTAAGTTGCGAGTTTTGGGTCAACTTCAAACGACCATAACTTTCAGTACAGGATGTGTTAGGTGGCCCATAAGATATCACATGAAAGGTATTTGAATCCTCTTTCCAACGCCACCAAGTTTGCTAAATTTTCAATGGTGGTGATGAATGGGGTTGAATCATCGCTAGTGTCCAAAGTAAAAGATAAACAAGACCAAGACCCTGTTTTGCTTGAATTGAAGGCAAATGTTCATAAGCAAAAAGTGATGGCTTTTGAACAAGGGGGAGATTGTGTATTGAGGTATCAAGGTAGATTGTGTGTACCAAAAGTGGATGAACTACAAGAAAGGATCATGGATGAAGCCCATCGCTCCAGATACTCTATACATCCTAGTTCCACAAAGATATATCGTAACTTGAGATAAGTCTATTGGTGGAGTAGTATGAAGAGGTGTATTGCAGAGTTCGTTGCTAAGTGCCTGAATTGCAACAAGTCAAGGTAGAGCACCAAAGGCTCGGTTGTATTGCTCAGAACATAGATCTTCCAACATGGAAGTGGGATATGATCAATCTGGATTTCATTATTGGGTTGTCGCAATCTCGCAGGCAGCATGATTCGATTTGAGTGATTGTAGATCGAATGACTTAATCAGCGCATTTCTTGTTGGAAAGACTACCTATTCAGTAGAAGATTATGCAATATTATATATTCAAAAGGTAGTCAGATTTCATGGGGTTCTGGTGTCTATCATTTCATATAGAGGTGAGCAATTCACCGCACAATTCTGGAAGTCTTTCCAGAAAAGTTTGGGTTTGAAGGTAAATTTAAGTACTGCTTTCCATCCTCAGACTGATAGTCAAGCAAAACACATGATTCAGACTTTAGAGGATAAATAAGGGAGTGTGTGATTGATTTCAATGGTAATTGGGATGATTACTTACCTCTCATTGAGTTTGTTTACAACAAAAATTATCACTCTAGCATCTAGATGGCTCCTTATGAGGCTCTATATGGGAGAATATATAGATCTCCTATTGGATGGTTTGAGGTTGGTGAATCTGGGTTGATAGGATCATACTTAGTACATGAAGCTATGGAGAAATTGAAGATCATTCAAGAAAGGATGAAAACAGCACAAAGTCATCAAAAATCCTATACCAATGTTAGGAGAAGAGACTTGGAGTTTGAGGTGGATGATTGGGTTTATTTGAAGGTTTCACACATGAAGGGTGTTATGAGGTTTGGAAAGAATGGGAAGCTTAGTCCCCAGTACATTGGTCCTTATAGGATATCCAAGAGGATTGGCAATGTAGCCTATGAGTTGGAACTACCACCAAATTTAGCAGCAGTCCACCCGGTATTCCACATTTCAATGTTGAAAAAGTGTGTGGGAGATCATTCACTTATTATATCTACTGAAAATATTGGTATTAAGGACATCCTATCTTATGAGGAAATCCCCGTTGAGATACTCCATCGTTAGGTTCACAAGTTGAGAACCAGGGAGGTAGCATCAGTCAAGGTCTTATAGAGGAATCAGTTCGTTGAGGAAGCCACTTAGGAGGCTGAGGAGGATATAAAGAAGAGATACCCACATCTCTTTCCTTCCGAAGAAATTCAAGACCAAGGTAATGATTTTTGTAAAACAATCTTTTAATTGATATGCTATGTTATGTTAAAATGCATGTTGGGTGTTTGAGCTAGGTGGTAGATGTTGCCACCCTTAGTCTACTTAAAGTGATCTCATTCGAGGATGAATGTACCCAAGGGGGAAATATTGTAACACCTCGGCCTTAGAAAGAGCTAAATTTAGAAAGAAATAATTTAGAAAGAGCTAATTTAAGATTTGTTCAAGTTAAGCTTAAGTTGTGAGTTTTTGGTCAACTTAAAATGACCATAACTTTGAGTACATGATGAGTTAGGTGGCCCATAAGATATCAAATGAAAGGTCTTTGAATCCTCTTTCCAACGCCACCAAGTTTGCAAAATTTCAAGTTTGGATGAGGGAGATATGATTGTTTGAAGTCCGTATGTCCAGTTAAGGAAAATTTACCCGAATAAATAAGGGATATTTTGGTCTTTTCCTTACCCCATTAGCTTTAAACATTTTTGGAAATATTTTAAGGGTCTAAACAAACTTAGATCAGTTTTCATAATTTAAAATCACGGTTAGGGTTTTGAGAGGAGTTCAAGAGGAGGAAACAAGGAGGATTTCAAGCGTTCGCCAAGAATACTTGCGAATCGAGGATTTATTTCGCCAAATTAAGGTATGTAAGCTTCCATAGTGCTGGGTTTGTTCTTCATCACGCCAACTATGAAATCTTTTACCCATGAATTCATTCTTGATGATTGAATTGTTGAGTTCTTGAAAGGTTCGTGAATTTAATTAGTAATGGAATGTTGTTTTGAGTTCTTGAGGCGAGGGTTTGTGAATGAGTTGAGTAAATTGATGGAAAGAACACTATTTTTCTTTAGTTAGGTAGTTCTCCCTACCGTAAGACCTTTATGAGTAAGGTTAACCAAAGGCCGGGGAAAGTTTATTGGCAAGAAGCAACCATTTCTCACCCAGCCCTACCTACCCTATGTATTTGAGGGAGAGACTGGAACCAAAAAAGACTAGGTTCCACACATATGAGACAGGCAAAAGGTATTGGATGAGTAATTTCTTGAAGAGCGAATTCTTGCTCTGTAGTGTTGTCATATAAGATAAGCACGTTGACCGCCTGCTGGCCGGGCAAATCAAAGTTATCTTTCGTTCAACTGTCCACCCCTTCAAATGCAAAAAAACATAGTAGAATCACGCAATGCACGTTGCTGGTGTTCTTCCTGCTCGCGAGGAAAGAAAGAAGAGTTCTTTTGTGGGTTTCTCAGAAATTGTTTTGGGTGATAAAAAGTTGAGAGTTTTGATCTTAGAATTGCAGTGAGTATGAGTTGAATTGAGTTTGGGAGAGGAAGAAAAGATCGGTAAAAAATGAGTGCCCAGGTCCACGTCGCGGACATGATTCAAATTCCAGTCCCCAAAAAATTTAATCCCTATCCACGTCGTGGAGAGAGCACGGACTCCATTGTTTCAAAAATTATTTCGCGACCAAATAAGTGGATTCATCTCCACATCACGCCTTAGCTCCAGTTTGTGTCTTCACTTGTTTCTTATTATCAACTATCTAAACCCCATTTAATCATCATGGGATCCTTCATATCATAAATCATAACTCTTGAATTCATATTTCAAATTCAAGATAGAGTTAAGAGTCAAGTTTGAGAGAGTCTTACGAGTCATTTTGAGAAGTCATTTACAAACTTTTAAAACTTATTTTAAGACTTGAGTATGAGTATAAGGATGAGTAGAGTTGAGTTTCATTTTTTTCAAAATGAATATATGGGAACTACGCATTCCCAAGAGTAAATGTTTTTACATTTAAACTGAGAGGAAACATCAATTTCCAAATGAGTTCATGATAAGTTTTTGAGTATAATCTCTTTTAAGAGAACCTTTTGAGTATAGATATCAAAATTTGAGGATGAGGAAATGTTTTTAAACATATGAGCTGAGTTATATTATTGGGAGTAATATTGAGCATCAATATGGGGACAAGTTCAAACAACTCAAAGTCCTCATAAACCATGTAGCTAACATTGGTAGAAAGGGTCATACTTTTTAGATGATTCCTTATTTATTTTTAATCATAGCTTATTTGATCCACTTATTTGATGATGTCTTATACTCCAGCAAGGTATAGAAAAGTTCTAGTAGCATGGGCGAGACGTTGTATCATCACATATCTCATAGTAATGGTTGTCGGTTAGAGAATCTCCCAAATAAGAGTAAATATGGTATTTTTAAATATGTTGAGTTATTATCTACTACTTTCGATGCTTTATATAAACGGCATATTTATTGTAGTTTTTATACTATATCGAGTTGAGTATCCATGAATTGAGGTTGAGTTAAGTAGAGTTGAGGTTAGTATGTTTCCTTTTTTCAAAGTTCAAACTTTTATGTTATGTTCAGTGTTCCCCTTACATGCTCGCACATTCAATGTACTGATGCCATTTGGCCTGCATCATTTCTTGATGCAGATACAGGAGATAGAGGTCATCAACGGGTGCTTCGTTGATACAACATCAGTTCGAGTTAGCTTTGGTGAGCCTCTTTGCTTCCAGAGGATTCCATTTACTTTTCAGTTTTGTTAGGATGTTGTGGGTCTTGTCCTGACATCCATCTTTGTCATTTAGAGGGTTCATAGATAGATAGTAGTGTTTTGAGGAGTCTTTCTTTCATTTCTTTGTTAAATGTTTTAAAGACTTCAGTTGCCTATATCTAGCTTGTTGAATATTCTATTATATTCTGAGTTTATTATTTGAGACTTTTGAGTTAAAGCTTTACATTTGAGTTCATCTTGTATTGAGTGAGACTTCCACTGAGTATTGAGTCAGACCAAGGGTTCGCTTGGGGCTAGCATTGGTTCTTGAGTGCTAGTCGCATCTAGGGTGTAGGTTCGGGGAGTGACATGCCCGGTGATTTGCGACATAATTCAGTTACATAAGTTTGAGGGGTTCATAAAGCCTTATAATCCATATGTCCCATCTTGGGTGTGAGAGTTATACACGACTTTTGCACAGGCCTTACCAAAGAAGAGAAAGGGCACAATTTGAAAGCCTTTGTATGAGGTTGAGGTGTGTGGTAAGAAGGTACAATGCCACATGGGTGCAATCAACACAACCCTTGGTACTTCATCAAATTAGGCTAATACGTTCACAATACGGATGCACCATGACCTTGATGATCTAAAAGGTTGGTTGGCGTCACTTATATTTGACATTTTTCCACCTTGGATGGCTGACGATGCAAGAATAGAGAATAAGGATTTGAATATGGGGGTTCGGTACCAGTTCATTAGTAGTCATATCATGCTTTCGCAGAATAGATCCATCATTTGGCATTCCAAGGCGATTTTAGTGGGTACCATCATTGACAGGGAGCACATTAATGTGGGGTCAATTTTTGTTGGGGAAATGCTAATGAGGGCCCTAATGGACAGGCATTACTTCTTTTCCTAGTTCTAATCACACATTTGTGTGAGGATGCTGGAGTTCCCTTTTGGGGGAAAGATATTCGGATCATCCCGGCCTCCTCCAATGATATCCATAGGATTGAGGCTACTTTTCTACGAGACGACGCAGCTCGGAGGAAACCGCCACCACCAGACACTACGCCTCTGGTTTATCCTACTACTCTAGCTTTTGAGGCCACTATATTCTCTCCTTCTATGGAGCTATCAGGTATACACATGGCTCCTTCCACTTCCACTGCTGCTTCACCTGCCCCTGCTTCTATCTCCCGTCCCCCTTGACCCAGTCCATGATTTATCAAATTGGTAATCTTTTCGGGTCTATAGATGTTAGGGTGGTGAGGGTTGAGGCTGATTTGCCCAAGTTGGTTGATAGGGCTATTGAGAGAGTTGTAGCTCCACTGAGAGTTAGGTTGAATCATTGTGAGGCCTTGATTAAGTCTCATGGTGTGAGGATGGATGACCTCACTACTAGATTAAAGGCCCGGGAAAAGGCTAAGGGTAGCTCAGATATGCTATATGGCATGAGGGGTGATATTGATACGTTGAGGGCTATGTGGACCAGCCAAGATCTACAAACATATCAATGTTGTGGGGTGAGGTTCCCCTACCTGATGTGCCAGTGTTTGTGCACCCACATATGCCTAGCAGTGAGCTTCCTTCTAGTGTAGCTAAGAAGCCGACTGTTGATGATATAGTTGATGTTGGTGTTGGTGATGATGATGATGATGATAAGAGAGACGTTGTTAGGGTCAATGATGATTCGGCCAAGAGTACTGATGAGGAGACAAGAGGATAAGTAGAGGATTGTTGTGACCCTGACAAAATTACAGGATATAGAGGAGACGATGGTCCACACGACATTGGGGTGGTCTCTTGAGGATACCTTTGCAGTGGGCACTAGTGGAGTCTCTTCAGAATCCATCATTCCTCTTATTGATGTGTCGGGCACTGATGCCTTAGATGAGCCTACAATGCTGCCTCATGTGATCGTCTTACCGAGCACTGATGCACCAAATGATGTCACTCCTCTAGGGACTCCTGATGAGAGCACTCCACGGGCATAGCTTGTTAGGGGAACCATTTCACTTTTCCTCATGTACTCTATTATTTTCGCATTGAGCACACTACATTTACTTTTTGGTGGGGTGTGGGCACTTGTGCCAATATTCCCATTTACTTTGTATTTTGTTACTTTAAGCTTTTAGAATATTGTAGTTTTTGTTTTTGTTTCTATTATAGTGTTTTGATTGATTTATCTCATTTGGTCTCTTTCTTTTTCTCTCAAATTTTCAATAACCCCATGAGTGTTGGAAATCATGAAATTCTTGAGTTTTCATTGATAATAATTTGAGGATCGATTATGTTCAATATCGATGTCTTGAATAGTACTCATGATGAGCATGGTGTATAGTGTTTGTGTTGCAAGAAGGAAAATTGATGTGGTTGCACTTTTGAGTGATCTTTTTGAATCTTGTGTTGACCAATTGTGTTTTGATGTGATCCTTGCAATGAACATTACACGTAAACTTTCAATCTTTTCGGGTTGTGATAAATGATTGTGCTTGAAGTTCCATGTGTGGTTAGGGTTTACTTGAAAGTATGTTTGTGAAATCCTTGAATTTGCTTTGTTAGTCTAATTGTCTAGCCTTGGTAAGTGTAAGGAATGATCTTGGGCAGATTTTTTAAGAGAGAACCCAAACTTTCATATCCTTTGTGACTACCTTGTGAGGATGTGCAACCATTTTGGTACCATTTGTTGACAACCATATTGAAACCTCTTGAGACAAATTGTCCCTAACTTCTCAACCAAAATCCTTTTTGAAGCATTGGTATGTTTAAAAAGCCAACTTAGGCCAAAATCTTAAGTTGGGGGTGTGGAAAGGAAGGAAGAATGAAAGCCAAGTGTAAGGCAAAGAAACATGAAATAAGACTCAACTTTGAAGTATGTTACAAAGAGAATGAACCCCTCTTTATAAAAAAAAAATTGTGATGAACAACATTTGAAAAAATTCAAATGAAAAAAAGATTTTGGTGAAATAAAAGGGGGTTCAAATAAAGTGGTTGACAAATCAAAGTTTGAGTTTTCAAAAGAAAATAAACGAAAGGAACTTGAAAAGAGGTAAAGACGATTGCAACAATGCTTTGAAAATGTGAAGTGACTGATCCAAATTAACCATAAATTAACCCTCAGCCCCATTACAAGCCTAAAATACCCTTGAGATCTTGCATGAACTGGGTTGTGTGATAATTGGAAAACATGGACAAGCCTATCGGATGAAGCTTGCATGTATTTCTCTATTGGAAGAGTGGGAATTTTATTGATTCCTTACTTTTTTGTTGACTTGCTTTGTGAGAGCATGTAATCGTTCTTGATATGAGGGCACTTGAATGCATTCGTTGAAACATAGTCTTGCATAAAAAGGAAGTTATAGTGAGCTTGAGCTTGGTTTGATACTGACTAGTCATCATCTAAAGCTTTTTTATCATAATTGAGTGTAGCATGTTATTAAAAGTAGTCTTGTAATGACACTTACATGTTATCTCTCATTGAGAACTGTTGTAGACACCCTTGTTGAGCTAATTGTGTTCTTGATTTACTTAAGGACAACCAAATGTTTAAATTGGGGGTGTTAATGAGTGGTAGATTTACACTTATTTGAGGCATATTTATCTCAACAATTTATGTCCTCAATGCTTAATTTTGTCTTATTCTAATGATATTTTGATGATTTGCAACTATGAAAGCTAAGGAACAAGGCAAGGATGAATGTGTGAAAGAAGGGCCAAAAACATGAAAAGGAGTATAAACTCCACATTGGTGATCATCTAACATGAAGGCAAGATCGCCCAATGGGTATGAACTCACCCAAGTTGCCAGTGCACAACAATTGAATTAATTGAGGCAGGTCGGCGGACTATAAGAGAAATGGTGACTCACCGAATGAAAAGGGTGAACAAGGTGACCATCGTCGAAGGTGACAGTACTTGGAGAAAAATTAAAGGCTTGAAAGGTGAACAAAGGTGGTACTCGGGAATAGACCGAATGTGAAAGGCAGACTTGAATGAGCTTGTCGACTGAGGTTCAAACACCTGAAGCCTAAAGTAAGAGAAAGGCGAGCTGAGGAGTAGTTGGCGATTCACCTAATGTGATCGGTGAGCCTAACTAACATCGCCCAATGGGTCACACATTGAGTATTGGCCCAAATTTAGGGAAACTATAAATATCCCAAAGGAGAGAGAAAGAAGAAGTAGGGTAGAGATGAAAAGTAGTGAGAAAGTTCTGAATAGTCTAGAGAGAGAAACACTATCTCTTTGTAAAGAACACTTTTAGTTTTGGGGGGTTCTTCAATTTTTGCTCTTGAAATTGACAATTTGAAGTTGAAATTCTAATTGGGTATTGCTTGTGTTTTCTAATTTCATATTACCCATGTTCATGCAAGGTATAATTTCTTTACACTTTGTGATGGGTGGCTAAAACCCCAAGATCTAGGGGTGCGTTATAGGGTTGGGTGTTTATTTAATGTAGTGAGTATTTGTGTTAAGCTCTATTTTGTTATTTTTCATACATAGATTTGGGCTAATTAGCATGAGGTTAATTTATGTGTTATGGTTGCAAACTTAATTTCAACTTCCGATCTTCGATTGATGCTCGAAAGAGAATCATTGGAGTCGATAATTAGTTCGATATAGCAATTTAGCTTTGATGTTTGAAATTGCTTGAAAAATAGAGATTATGGGTCGAATCTATTTGTCTATTTCTGCATCAAAAGAGAGAATAGAGTAAGGTATTGGGTTGTTTAGTTTTTCACATAGATGAGACCGATAGGAGATTCTATGAAATGATACTATGAGACCGAAAGAAGATTAGTATCATTGAAGATGACCCAGCCTATCCATGAATGTTCGTCACTATAGAGCAACATAATTACCCATGTGATATCGATTTGCAATCCCCGCACCCCTAGATTTCATGTTACTTATTTGATTTTCTAAAATTCTAGTTTAATTGTGACTATTGATAACCAAACTTTTTTCTTAAATTTGATAGAATCATCAATCCACTTGTTCTTATTACTACAAACGAATGAATTTACATTCCAAAGTTCTTGATATAATTCTTTGCGCTATATCATTCTCTGTGGAATTTGACCCTGACTCTTTGTAACACCTCAAAATCTAGTAGGCTAAGCAAGGGACCAAGTGAGAGGTCACAATCCAAGTATTGAGCAAGGGCACCCTTCACGAAGGCACAGATGAATCGTGAAGGGTACCACGAGGCGTGGTATAGCCCATGGTAACTCACTATGTTGAGCCAAAGAGGGATCCCCTTCCACAAGCACTCAAACGACTCGTGAAGATCCCAACGGGTCATGGTGATAGCTGTGGAGAGAAGTCAGAAGCTACCCTAAAGGTTGACCCTCCATACAAGCCACTTGAAAGCTCGTGAGAGCCTAGACGGCTCAAAGAGTGGGTCATAAAGGGGATAGGTTTTTGGAGAGGCTTACCAAGCCATTGGTCAAGGACCACGGCTTCCACAATAGGCCTTGAAGTCCTTGACGGCTTGTGAAGCCTAGCGTGTGGGGGCTAAGCCAACTGTAAGTTTGAGGGTTGTTGAGTCTTTTCCAAATTTCTTTAAAACAATACTATGTCATTTTACCCATGCCTAGGACCCCTATATAAGTGTTTTTAACCCCAAATCCAACCCATTCAAGTCATTCTTCTAAGAATCCAAAAGAAGACCAAAGTTCTTCCTCTCCAAAATATTTCTCTCTCTAGAAACTTCAAGAAGAAGAAGGAAGGTTGAAGCTAGGGCTCAAGGTCAAGTCTCCATTCTCCAATTGTTTGTGGGCTTTGATAGTAAGGTATGATAGTTTTTCATCCATGGAATCCTTGCATCCATAGAGCCCCCAAGTTCTCCTAATTGAAAGTAAAAATTCCCCAATTTGAGTTAGGGTTTTCTTCTAAGTTGTGGGTCTTTATGAATGTTGATTAAATTGATTGTATTATGATTGATTATGCATGAATTGAAAGGATTCTATGCTTTTCCGATGAAATTCCATGTATCTATGCTTAACCTATGTTTCTAAGGAGAAATTGAATAAAATGGGTTTTAATCTATGAAATAAGAATTTATGGAGTTATGTGTGTTCTTATAGGATAAATAAGATACAATATGAATTGCTTTGCGATTGAAGAATATGTGATGATTTCTGATAAGAAATGCTTTGAGAGTGAAGCATATGTCATTAATTGTTATTGTTGATGTGATTTTTATGGAAGGGAGTTTTCCCACATTATTTCTTATGTATGAATGTGAAAGGTTTGGTCACATTGAATGATTCTAGGGTGAAATAATGTCTCACCTAAAATGAATCTAAGTTAAGGAACTATGAAATTGATGAGGATAGAGGTGATTACCCATGACCTCTAAATGAGAAGGATAAGAGGCGATTACCCATATTTCTTGAAGTTGGACAAGAGGTGGTTACCCACATTACTATAATTCAAGTTGGACAAAAGGTGACTACCCATGATCGCAAAGAAAGAAGGACAAGAGGCGATTACCCTTGATCCTCTATAGTAAGACAAGAGGTGATTCCCCTTGTCCTTAAAAGATAAGTCATGATATGTTATGATAGGTGACGAGCTTGGATTGTTGGTTGCATTTTCCTTCCATGATGAGTAAGTCTAGAGGTGGTTACCCATGTCTTGACTAAGGATAAACCTAGGTTACTTCAAGAAGTACTCCTTAGATGTTGAGATGATCTATTATGTGCATTGATTATGCTTCATGTCTTATGTTGTCTAACTCTTATATTATGTTTATGAAAGTTATTATTTTTATTACATTTTTGTACTAACGTATACTTTTGCCTACATTTATTATCCAAATATAGGGTCTGACGTTCCCGATTCTCATCCCCGTGGCTAGGATCTATAGTAAAAGAAGAGTTGAAGATTGGTGAGTCCTCATTCATCCGAGGATTTGGCCACTACTTTTTTTATATTATTTTCATTCGAGTTTTTTAACATTGATGTACGGGCTATGTCCCAAGATTCTATTGTATTAGATGGTTTTTGAGACAAGTGTTTTAGACTTCCGTTTTGAAATTAAAAACTTTGGTTATGTTGAAAATGTTTTAAATCTCGTCGATTTTCTATTATCTTGACTATGAAAGCTAAGTGACTTGTATGAGGCCTCTCGGGGTCTTGTACGTCATGTTACATCTAGGGGGTGCCCCTGGATCATGACAAACTTGGTAATCAGAGTACAAGGTTTAGAAAGGTTCTAGGATGTCTCAAAACCACGTCAAGTAGAGTCTTGTTCATGAGTGTGAAGCGCACCACATTTATGAATGAGAGGCTACAAGATGTTTAGAAAACTTCACTTCTTTCTTCACTCTAAATCATGCAATGGAGTTTGACTCTATAATGTTTAATTCCCTCATAATACTTACTCGATGGTCCACATGATATGACTACTCGAAGGGCTTATGCTAGAAGGAATGAGGGAGAAGATGTTGTCCAAGAGGTTCCTCCTCAAGATCCACAGGTCCCGACCAACCCTTTGGCCGGGCAAGTAACCAATGCAAAATTTAGAACCACTTTTCAAGTTTTGGCCCAAGCCGTGACATCCCAATCCAATAGGAAAATAGCTCTTGTGAACCCAAATGTGGGTAGGACGACATCTAGAGTGAGGGATTTCCTTAGTATGAACCCTCCAAAATTCTATGGTTCTAAGGTGTAGGAAGATCTTCAAGAGTTCATTGATGAGGTTTACAAGGTGTTGGCTATTATGGGAGTAACACCAGTGGAAAAAGCAGAATTGGCCGCTTATCAACTTAATGGTGTGGTTCAAATTTGGTTCAACAAATGGAAGGAGGAAAAGTTAATATGTGTTCACTAAAATACGGTATTAAATAGTCTAGGGAGGTAATAGGTCCTCATGAAAGTTTAGTATCACAACAGCAAATCCGACCAAAGTTGGGATATTTTTCAAACCCTTATCCCAAAATATAATATGTAGTAATGCAAGTCTTTTCAGGTGGAAGAAGGAGGAGAAGTTAATATGTGCTCACTAACAAGCTCTAATACAGAAGAAATTAACTTAATTTAGGGTGTGTTTGGTATGTCCAATTTTCTCATGTTTGGTTGGGTTAAATGTTTTGCAAAATGTTTTCCAAATCAACTCATTTTTCTCAAATTTAAGGAAAATGACTTTCCTTCAAAATTTAAGGAAAACATTTTCCAAAACTCTCTTCCAACTTCAAATTACAATTTTTTTTGTTGAAAAAATCAATTTATTTTGTCCCTACCCTCAAACAAGCCCCAAACACCCACCCCCCCAAAAGAAAAAAATTTAAAGCTTATTTTTAAAGAATATTTTTAACTTCAATTTTTTTACCCCACCCTCACCCCTACCCCTAGCCCCCTACCACCCGCCCCCCAAAAAAAATATTAAAAGTTGTTTTTTTATTTTTTTTACCCACCTCCACCCCCTACCCTCGCCCCCTCCCCCCTCAACCCCCTACCACCCCACCCCCCAAAAAAAATTAAGTTTATTTTTAAAAAATATTTTCT
>JAJOOR010009496.1:0-29369 GCA_036250505.1 Solanum acaule
ATAGAATTTAGAGAGTCAATTAAATTTTTTATATAAGTTTTAAATAATTAAGCTGTTAATTATTGTAATGTATAGTATTACTTATATTATTTTTAAATATATTTAAATATTATATCTTAGGTTTTTTATCCTAATTTATATGGCATGGATAGAATTTAAAGTGTCAAATAATTGTTAATTATTGTAATATGTAATAGATAATATGGAGTATTTAAGTCATTTATAGTATAGTAATTAATATATAATATGTAGTATTTTAGTGGAAGGTGGTGGGGCCCACTTATATAGTTTGATAAATATATTGGATATTAGTAGTGATTTATAGTATAGTAATTAATAATATATAATATGTAGTATTTAAGTGGAAGGTGGTGGGGCCACTTATATATTTTATAAATATATTGGACATTAGTAGTGATCTTATTGGCACAATGGTAGTCATTCCTAGAGTCTTCTAATATATAGTAATAGTAATATATATACACACACAACTTATATGCATAAACTGGGTAAGAAATATAGGCTTCCATTGAGGACCAAATGAAGCGCCCTATTAAATCTAAATTCTTGGAGCCCAAGTCAAATATGGAATACAAAAGGTTTTCATCATCAAGATGGTCTAAGAATTTCAACAGACTTCACAGAAGGCATAAAATTAAGAAATCTTTTGCGGCGAACGATGTCGAAATGGAAACAATAAATTTACAAATCGTTACTTCCGATCAAATTGAAATGTAATCAACGGATTTGCAAATCTTGAACTCTAGCAAATTTGAAGTTAATCCTACCTCACATAATTCATATATCATCTCTATTAGCAAAAATGACCACGGTTACAAGAGCAAAGATGTTGATATCGAGCTGCAACAAATTCTTTGAATCAGTAATCATGTCGAAAAACTAGTGTATATATATATATATATATATATTAGTTGTATTGTATTAGTTGAATACCATTAAAGTTATGCTAATTGGATGAATTAAGACTTACCCTTAAGGTTAAACTATAGGAAAATTGATTATGGAATCGGGTGAATTTTGGGTCTAGGCTAAACATATAGTAACATGAGTGTCTATAGACTCGTTAGCTTACAAATTATGCATACTTGAGAGATTGGAAATGTTCGGAGGCGTTAAGGAAGGGGAAGGCATTGGAGAAGTAGCTTGCCTGACGTTAGTTCTTCGGTGGAGGTAGGTTATGGTTTATTCTATTTGATAGATAGACTCTTAATAGTGATTGATATGCATTGAATGATATTGTGAAGTTCTCTATGTACTTGATTGTGTGATTGTGTAGCTTGGTTGTGTGGTTTGTGATTGGTCTGAAATCCCGAGACCGTGGAACTTATAATCTTGAACCCTCTCTATCAAAGTGATGCCTTGAATAAAGAAGGATTGATGAAGTATTGTTAATGAATTGAAAAGTGATGATAATAAATGATAAATTAATGATATTATTGGATCGGAGTGTCACGTTCCGACACGGTATAATTGGATTCGAGTGTCACGTTCCGACACGGTATAAATGGATCGGAGTGTCACGTTTCGACACGGTATAATTGGATCAGAGTTTCACGTTCCGACACGGTATTATTGGATTGGAGTGTCACATTCCGACACGGTATTATTGGATCGGAGTGTCACGTTCTGACAAGGTAACATTAAAGGAAAATGATATTGAATTAACTTAATGTACTCAATCTCAAAGAACTCAATTCCCAAATTAGTTTGGTTTGGAGGCATGAGTCCTCATGTGTGATCTTGATATTGTTGATTGATTACGTACTTACTTTAGTGTTATTGACACTAGTTCATGTGTTTGTTGATTGCCACCTACTAAGTGTCATAGTTTATTTTATACTATTATTCATTACATATTAGTTTCTACTTTGGGTTGGCCGATGATATCTACTCAGTACATGTTACCCTGTACTGAGCCCTACTTGTATTTTTCTTTGTTTACTTTTGTGGAGTGCAGCGAGTGTACCAGTGACTTCGACTTGGCCTCAGCTCTAGCCAGTCTCCAGCACATCAGGTTCCAAGGTGAGCTACTCATTCCAACTCGTGTTGGATTCTCTTGGTCATGGCATGATGTCCTTAGTTTTCGGACATAAACTATTTTATGCATTTATGTTGGTTTCTTTAATACTCTTAGACTTAGTATTTGAAGAGTAGATGTCCTTGATGTGATGACTTTCAGATTTTGGGGATAATAAGTTTTAGACTTTAGAGGTTTATTTGATTGATTACTTTAATAAGTTTTGAGCTTCCGCATTATTGTTGTTATTCATAGTTGAATTATTGATATATGTTAGGGTTTGGATTCCTTGGTTCGCCCACTTAGGAGGTTAAGTGTGGGTGCCACTCACGACTCATTTTGGATCGTGACAGGTAATCATGTACAATGCACGTGTCGAAAAACTAATATATATATATAACTCTAATTCATAAAATGGGAAAGAATTATAGGCTTCCATTGATGACCACATGAAGTGCCCTATCAAATCTAAATTCTTGCAGACCAAGTCAAAGATGGAAAACAAAAGGTGTTCATCATCAAGGTATAAGAACTAGTATAACATATTTTTAAACTAATTTATGGCAACGTAATTTTTCTAACTAAATATAACATTTTTTTAAATTAAGAAAATTGTACAGTCTTCGCCTCTTTCTCAGCCTTTTTCCTCTTCCTCAGCCTTTTTCCTCTTCCTCCTCTTCTTGTTTTTATTCTTCTGCTTCTTCGTCTCTTTCTCTATCAATATTTATCTTCCTCCTTTTTTTTTATTCTTCATCTTCTTCTTTTTTGAAATTTTCATTTAAATAACTATCCTCAAATTAGTTTTTGCCCATATTTCACTATTTTTACCCAAAAAATACGACGAAAAGAGAAATAGAAAGACCAAAAATTTGTACAAAATCATGTTTTTAAGCAAAAAATTCAAATCTCTAAACTTACAGCAGCAAGAGTTCACCATTGATGGTCATTATAAAGCTTCAAATTTTGAATTCATTATTTGAATTTTACGAATTTGTGATTAGTTTGGATAGGTTGTTCCTACAAATAATTAAAAATGTCGTTTGGAGTTTATATCTCAATTTTAAGAGGGTTTGGTTAAGTTTATAATTGATTTTAGGAGAAATATTAGATTGAAACTCGAAAAAGGTGAAGTTTATGGAACTGTATTGCAATTGTATTAAAGTTGTATTAGATATGTTTCATAATTGTATTAAAATTGTATTAAAATCATGAACAATACATTTATAATACATATTACAAACTTCACTATTTTTTAGTGATATCAACCAAAATAATTTAAGTAACACACTCGTAATACATTTATAATATAGGAACGATACATTTGTAATACATATTGCAAATGCCGTTCTTTACAAATCAAAATAATTTATAAGATATATATAATACATGTTTTATTCATGACTAGTACATTTATAACATATTGCACACTTCACTCCTTTCTTAGTGATACCAACAAGAATAATTTAGGTAACACGCTAATAATACCTTTATAAGACACCCACATTACATTTTAATACATATTGCAACCATCACTCATTTTCTTAGTGATAAATTAAAACAATTTATAAGACACATATAATATAAGTTTTATTCATAAGCAATCCATTTATAATACATATTGCAACTATCACTCATTTTCTTAGTGATACAAATCAAATAATTTATAAGACACATATAATATAAGTTTTATTCATGAACAATACATTTCTAATACATATTGCAAACTTTAATCTCTTCTTAGTGATGCCAACCAAATGATTTACGTAAGTCACTTATAATACACACACTACATTTTTAATACATATTGCAAACATCACTCATGTTTTTAGTGATACAAACCAAAATAATTTATAAGATAAATATAATACATGTTTTATTCATGAATAATACAAGTTTAATTCAGTCTATAGATTATTGTCTTGTCTTTCGTTAGTAACATTTTTTATTTATTCTTAATTTTCTCTTCTAATTCAACTTTAATATTGTGTAATACACTTTTAATGCAAATTTGATTCATTTTGTAGTTTATTATTTGTTACTATTAGATTACTTATTTAATTCATTATTGATATAAGTTTAATTCACTCTATAGGTCATTGTCTGGTGTTTCATTAGTTACATTTTTATCCATGCTTAATTCTCTCTTCTAATTCAACTTTAATATTTGTGTAATACACTTTTAATACAAGTTAATTCATTTTACAATTTATTGGTTGATTTGTTATGATTGAATTACTTGTTTAATTCATTATTAATACAAGTTTTATTCAGTTTACAAATCACAGAATGCTCTTTCGTTTGCTACATTTTGCATGGGTGTTTAATTCACTTCTAATTCAACTTTAATATGTGTGTAATACATTTTTAATTCAAGTTTAATTCATTTGGCAGTTTATTATGTTTCTTCATTTGTTACGATTAGATTACTTTCTGCTCTTTCTTTTGCGATTAGTTTGGATAGGTTGTTCATACGAATAATCAAAAATATCATTTGAAGTTTATATCTCTATTTCAAGAGGGTTTGGTTAAGTTTAGAATTGATTTTAGGAGAAATATTAGATTGAAGCTCGAAATGGATGAAGTTTATGGAACTATATCGCATTTGTATTAAAGTTGTATTAGATATGTTTCATAATTGTATTAAAATCATGAATAATAATCCTACATTTATAATACATATTGCAAACTTTACTCCTTCTTTAATGATATCAAGTAAAGTAATTTAGGTAACACACTTATAATACATGCACAATACATTTTTAATACATATTGCAAACATCACTCACGTTCTTAGTGATACAAACAAAAAATATTTATAAGACACATATAATACATGTTTTATTCATGAATAATATAAGTTTAATTCAGTTTATAGATCATTGTCTTGTCTTTCATTAGTTACGTTTTTCATTCATTCTTGATTCTCTCTTCTAATTCAACTTCAATATTGTGTAATACAATTTTAATGCAAATTTAATTTAATTTGTAGTTTTTTGGTTGATTTGTTACTATTATATTACTTGCTTAATTCATTATTATACAAGTTTAATTCACTCTATAGACCAGTTTAATTCACTCTATAGACCGTTGTCTGGTCTTTCATTAGTTACGTTTTTTATTCATGCTTAATTCTCTTTTCTAATTCAACTTCAATATTAGTGTAATACACTTTTAATACAAGTTTAATTATTTTGCAATTTATTGGTTGATTTGTTACAATTTAATTACTTGTTTAATTCATTATTGATACAAGTTTTATTCAGTTTACAGATCATAGAATGCTCTTTCGTTTGCTATATTTTGCATTTATGTTTAATTCTCATCTAATTCAACTTTAATATGTGTGTAATACATTTTTAATTCAAGTTTAGTTCATGTTGCAGTTTATTATATCTCTTCATTTGTTACGATTATATTACTTGTCCAATTAATTATTGATGCAAGTTTTATTCCGTCTATGAATTATTGACTATATGAAAGAAAGGGAGAAATAACAATAGAAAGAGAGGGAGAAAGAGCAGCATAAAGAAAGAAAGGAGAAAGAACATTCTACAGAAAGAAAGAAAAAAATGGAGAAAGAACAACGTACAGAAAGAAATAAAGAAAGAAAGAAAGAAAGGGATAAAGAGCAAGAAAAGAGAAATTTAAAAAGGCGAGAGAGAAAAAGAAGAAAGAGGCGAGAGAGAAAGATAGACATAATAAAATACATAGTATTGTTAGATATTGCTATAAATGGTAATAATTAAAAAGTATATTTAAAATAAGTAATTATTTTTTAAAAGGGATCCACTCAAGTAATTAATCCTTTCTATTAAGTGCATTGTTTCTAGTTACAAGGGAATTTTGGATCTCAATTCCATAATGCCGACTGATTTTCTTATGCGAGTAAGATATACCAATTGACTAAGAAAAGTTCTAGGTCTGCCACTAGTTATTGAGTGCCCTGTTATGGATTGTATGGGTATGTTGGTTTATGATATGAGAGGATACCCGATTAGGGAATGTCCTGAGTGTTGAAAACGTTTATGTGTCAATTGTAAATGTTTGCATTTGGGAATGACATGTGAGAATTATTAGTTTAGTAGGCAATTGAATTTTCTCTACTTGAAGCAACAATATAGAGGATATCATGATGAACTAGAGGAGGAGGAAGAAGAAGAATGATTTGAAGACGAAGAAGAAGATGATGATGATGATGAAGAAGAAGAAGAAGAAGAAGAACGAGAAGGGGAGGAAACTACATGCTCATAAACTTTGATGAATGTTAAAAAGGTCAAGTTTTGTTTCCTTGGAGAAAAAATAGTAGTTTGAATTGTTATTTACTTTATATGCAGAGTCTTTTGTTGGTTAAAAAACAGTATGTAGGATCTTTGATTAGATTTCAATTAGTTGTTAAGTTAGTGAAAAAATAATATGCAAGGTCTTTATGTTTCAATTAGTTGTTCAGTCTGAGTTGGACTAGAAATAGTTGGGCTCCTAGTGGTGGTTGCCTATTGTTCTATGTAAGTTTATCCCAAAATGCGCAAAGTCTTCTATTTTGTAGACAAATTATACTGTTTTATATAGATTCCAGGTTTCATGACGTACTATCATGTCCATATTTCTTTTATTTTGAATCTCTTGTTTAAATTATTTTTTACTAAATCACTTTTTAGAACAAAGTATTCAAGAATTCATCTCACACGTGGTTTTAAAAGTAAAAAAAAAGTTTAATTTGCTTTCAAAAATCAGGAAGGAGGTTGTATGTGTCATAGACTAAATTAGGATAAAAAGTGTCATATCGGTAAAACACATTAGATATGTTAAGTATATAAGTAAGCAACCCTTATAATTTAATGATGCATTTTAAAGTTGTGCGGGTCTATGCCCATATAGGATAATATTACAAGAGAGTTAGGCGGTTACATATGGTATATTAGAGTCACTTTTGTGTCAGTTGTGTCGATGAGAGCTATTGTTCAACTGAGTTAAGCAAAAATTAATCCCGATAAGGTGGGACAACATCTTTGCCAGGTCTTGGTAAATCTCTTGTTGTGGGGCAAATCACATATGGTGGAACAAACCTCAACGAGGACGTTGATTCCATAAGAGAGGTTGCTTGTGACACCCCTCCTTAGGATAAGAAGTCCACATCGGAAAACACATGTAAGTAAGCATACCTTACACTTTAGTGATGCGTTTTAAAGTTTGGCAGGTCTAGACCCAAAACATGGATTGGACCATTGTTTGGTTGGACAAGGCAATGTAGAATTATCGACATATATTTTATAAAAGAGGGTTTATGTGACACCCCATCTTAGGATAAGAACTCTACATTGACAAAACACAAGAGAGATACTAGGTATATAAGTAAGAAGTCCTAACACTGATCTAGTGATGTGTTTTAAAGCCATGTTGTTCTAAGCCTAGAGCAAACAATATTACTAGCAGGTTGTAGGATGGAAAAAAGGTGGTGTAAATAATATTTCAAGGATATAAGAGTTATATTGGGGGATTTAATGAAATCAATTTGGGGGCATGATTTTTGTTGTCTCTTCGAGGTTTCATTTAATTTTCTCCCATCTTAGTGAATATTCACCTTGAAAAGGAAAAGTACGTTATCACATGTGAAGTGTCTAGGTGCTTGTTTGCTAATTAATTTGCTTTTCTATTCCATATCTTGTGTTTTGATTTTATTTTCATGTATAATTAATAACTTAAAAATTGAACCAAAATTGATAACTACCAAACCGATAACTGACCCATAAATACCCCTATCTACGACAATGAGCTCTTTTTGTGTACTTCAGTTGTTCTATTCAAACTCTTATCTCAATTTGTATTTTTGCTATCAGTACTTCTATATGTATATGAGTCTCCTTGAATATATTTGTCACGACCCGAGTCTACACCCTAGACGTGGCCGACACTCGATAATCATTGTTGGTCCCCAAGCGAACCCTCATTATGGTTGACTGTAAGCAAAAGACTAACTTAAATATACAAAAGCTTAAAAACTTAATTAAATTCGATAAACTCAACTTAAAAATAATCTGAACAATACTCAATAGATAACTCAGAGTTTGTAAAAACAACTCAAGGAAGATACATATTGTAAACTACTCCACTTTGTCTATCTATGTAGCCTCTACTATTACATAAGTATATCGGGAAGACCCACAACATCTCACAACTACTAACTGTAAGATAAAGGTGAAGTCCTCCGAAATATAAGAAGGCTCACCAAAGCTGACTGAAACATCCCATGACCTTAACGAAACACCTATTGATGATCCTGAATACCTGTATCTGCATCATGAAACGATGCAGGCCAAATGGATCAGTACATGGAATATACGAGCATGCAAGGGGAATTCTAAAGCATAAGCATAAGCATAAGCTTGAACTGGTGGAAAAGAAACATACTTACCTCTTCTCAACTCAATCAACTTAACCAACTCAACTCAAAGAAATATAGTTCAACTCAACTCAAGAAAACATAGTTCAATTCAACTCTGAGAAAATAAGGCTTAACTTAATGATAAGATATTCAACTCAGTGAAATAAGGCTCAACTCAATAATAAGATATTCAACTCAGTGTAATAAGGCTCAACTCAATAATAAGATACTCAACTCAATATAAAGCAACAATACAAATGCAATATATGGAAAGCTTTTAAAACAGTTGAAAGAAACTCAATGTATTGAAAAATACAATAGTGACTCAGTTTATATGCAAGGATACAAGATAAACTTTGCTTGTATATGAAAATACAAAGTAAACTCTGTGTATATAAGAATACAAAATATCTTTATTGGAGTTTCTCTAACCGACAACCATCTCTATGAGCTATGTGATGATACAACGTCTAACCCACGCTGCCAGAGCCGTCCTATACTTTGTCGGGGTATAGAAACTACTACTAAGTGGATACACTAGTCTATGCTAATAGCTTTAAGGAATCATCTAAAAAGTATGACCCTTTCTACCCACGTTGGCTATATGTTTTATGGGGCTGTGAGTTATCTGAACTCTCCCCCATATCGGTGCTCAATACTACTCCCAAAATATACTTAGCTCATTATGTTTCAAAGAAAACACTTCCTCTTTCTGTGGTTTGAGATTATTACTCAAAAATCTTTCTCTTAAAAGAGATGGTACTCAAACTGGTCAAACTCTTTTGAAAATCTCAGTTTCCTCTCATCGTAAATGTAAAAACATTTACTCTTGGGAATATTTAGTTCCTATATATCATTTGAAAGAAAATGAACTCAACTCTACTCTTCCTCAACTCAGTGCTCAAGTCTTTAAAACAAGTTTTTAAAAAATTGTAAAAAGACTTCTTAAAATAGGGTTCATGCCGAATTATGAACTCAACTCAATTCAAGGTTTTCAATAACCATGCATATAATTCAATACTTGAACTCAACAACTCTAGAACTCAACGAGTCAATGTTACTACTCATCTCAAGAATGCTTGACTCGGGGGGTTCATGCAGAATTATGGGCATGAACTACTCAACTCAAGAGCCCAATGATACTTCTCATATCAAGACTACTCGACTCATAGGGTTCATGCGGAATTATGGGCATGAACTACTCAACTCAAGGACCTTCATGGATAACATGTAGTAGTGCCATGATTAGGAATATAATCCCAAAAGGGTTAGGAACTCAATACTCATGACTTAGAACTTGAAGATACTAGTACTCATCTCAAATATACTCAACTCATGGAGTTCATGCGGAATTTATGGGCATGAACGACTCAACTCGAGGGTCTAAATAACAATATGGAACTCATGTGTACGACTCTTCTCATTCTCATAGTTACTTTCTCAAAACTTAGCTCAAAATCAATAATTAATCTCAAAGGATTCACAATTGAACTCAAAGGCTCTCTTGAAATCTACTCTTAACTCTCTCTTGAATTTGAATAGTCAATTCAAGAGTTATGATTCATGATGTGAAGGATCTCGTGATGATAAAGTAGACTCATGAATACATTCTCCTCATTCTCATACTCACTTCCTCGGCTCTTGAAACAAGTTATTTGAAATTGAAGAAGACTCCTCAAAAAGACTCAAAGGGATTTTCTTAAAATGTTCGAAAGAAATGTCAAGATTTAACTCTTAACTCTACCATGAATTTGAATTATGAATTCAAGGTTATGATTCATGTTATGAATGATTTCTAGGTGTTTAGAAGTAGTTTAGAGTAGTTAGAATCAAAAGGGAGTTAAGGTACACTTTAAAGGAACTCTAATGGGACAATCGACGGAAAAGGAGTAGGGGCAGGCGACCCTGGCGCTTTCCTGGCGTGGGGCGCCAGCCCAATACTTCAGAAACATGATTGTAGCGCACTGTTGTGGCGCCACCTCAACCCCTCCCCAGGCAAATTTTGGTGAATTTCGTATCTCGTTTTCTGATCCTTAATCGCTTCTAATCGATTTCTTTTTTTAAGTTTTCCTTAGATTCAATTACCCAATGCAAGTACACAAGAATCTAATTAAAAACATCTCTTAATCTCATCACTATTACCTCAAGAACTAATCAAATCCATCCTAATTTAAGAACAAAAACAATACTTCAAGAACTCAAATCCTTTAACTTTTGAGAACAAAATTACACTGAAAATAACATGATTGGCGTGTGGGTGAATGAACCCAACACTTTGGAAACTTACATACCTCTTAGGGATCAAACTCATGGCGAAAATCCGCATCAAAACTCAAGAACCACGACGAACACTTTGATCCTTTCTTCTTTTCTCTTCTTGAACTCTCAACTAAAACCCTAAGCATATATTAGGATTATAAAACTGAACCTAATCAGTTTAGACCTCTAAAACCTTACTAAAAATGAATTAAACTGATTGGGTAAGGGAAAGACCAAAATACCCCTCACTATTTTCGGGTAACTTTCCTTAATTGGACAGCCTGACTTAGAAGGGCATATCTCACTCATCCAAACTCTAAACTTAGAAAACTCGGTGGCGTAGGAAAGATAATTCAAAGACCTTTCATTTAATATCTTATGTCCACCTAACTCATCATGTGCTAAAAGTTATGGTCGTTTGAAGTTGACCCAAAACTTAGAAGAACTTAGGAATGACTTGAATGAACTCTCTTTTGTTCTTTTCGGAACTCAAGGTGCAATATCTAGTGAACTTAACACCCAAGAAATTTTAAATTCCTTAGTAAAATCCTACCAACTCCAAAGGATGATTCAAGTCTTAGTTAAAACAAATTCTGGGGTGTTACAATATCTCCCCCTTGGGATCATTCATCCTCGAATGACGACTAGACTGGGTATGGAACGGGGTTACTCTTATCATCTCTGCCATACAAACTAGAATTTGCCCGTATTACTATTTGGAACCAACTAAGGGCTCTTATTTAGCTATTTATCAAAGCAACACCTCACCCTGTTCTTCCTTCTTATTTATAAGCTTAGACGGAATCATCACAGCATCATTATCATGATAAGATCATTAACCTTCTCTTTCTAACATCACTCCATTACTAAAAGAACCTCTAAAAAGATATCCCCAAACTCTTTGGAACTCATTACTATCTTATTCTCAAACACTTGACTTGTTTTCTCATCTTGTCATCTCCCCCTTAGGTCTAAAGCTGACACTTGTAAGCTATGGACCTATTCCATCATCTATAAACTGATCTACATCCTCTTTTACTCTAACACTCGGGAGAAGTTTATCTCATGACTACTGAACTCTTCATAAGCAGGTACTAAGACCTCTTTCTAAGGTGTTTCTCTTAACCTCTTCTGATTACATACCACCTCAATACACCTATTAATGCTCATGTTACTCTTGTTACTTAGCCACACTTCACTGCCCTTATCTAAAGGTTAGGGTCTCTTACTTGTACCACTCATATTTATTGCAGCTAACATCTCAATTTCTCACCTGCTCTATATTAAGTCTTCTAGATCAAATCTCAAGACTAACATCATCACCCTCATGTTACCATTCTTTTGATCATGACACTCATCTCAAATTCAAGCTTAATGTTTATTACTAAACCCGAATATCAATATGATTGCTCGCTTACTATACTAACTTACAACTACTAGATACAAATTCAGAAACACTAGTCCCTAGGACCTTATGACAAGTAGTCAATCCTTACCTCTTAGTCTCCATACTCACAAATTACCATCACATTCCACTTCACAACTTAAGTACTACTTACTCACTTACGGCGTATTATCTCTCAAATAGTTCTATCACCCTCTTAATACCATGGGGTTCTCCTTTCAAAGTTCATAAGCCTAGCTTAGGTCAATAACCTCATCAATCCTCTGGTATCTGATTCAAGACATAAATTTAGTCTCCTCCAACAGAATGACACATCGTCATCAACTCTATTCTGGTTAACAATATACTTCAACTTATCTTGACTAGTAACTATTTCTCTTTCTTCTATCAAGAACTCTTTACAGCATTATTATTCCTTATTCTACTCATACAGGAACTCATCACTTATAACTGACTGGGTACACGATTGCAATAAAATAATATGTCCCAACACTATCTACTTTCCTTAGATTACTGAACCTCTGCATACTCTCCTCTAACTCTGGGCATTCTCGCTACTACTGCTCATGATCTCGTAACTCATGCTACCCTTTTCAGGCGGAAAATACTACCCAAGCTCTAATCATACTGCCTCATAAGGATCTCAATTGAAACAAGGCTTAGAGAATAAAGTACACCTCACTTTTAGCTTGAACGCACGATTCATATGAACATGCGTGCATTCCCTTAAAACTCAGCAGTTAACTCACTTATGGGCTTTTCTCAAGCTCCTATGGAGTCTCATGAATTCCTCAAGACACTTGCTAAGAACAACTCATCGATAAATGACTGACTTTGTTTTTCAACCACCTCTAGTATGAGGGGTAGTCGAATGGATATGAAAACGAACGAGTTAGAATAAATATCTATAACATAGTTCTGTTGCACGATTAAGAGTATGAAAGATGGGAAACTTTTCATAAATGCATGTAGTCCCTCATTTATAGAAGTGGGACCCTCACAACCATAAACAAGACCCAACTAACACGGCTTCATAGACACCCTAGGACACTTGAACCTGTGACTAGGGGAGAACCACTTCTTATTTGACCCACTTAAGAATAAAAGGGATCTTCATTATTCATTGATGTGTGATGTGTTGAGACTGATTAGAAATGTTGATTATTTCATTGTTGATTCTCTATCACGCTTTTATTGTTGTGAATTGTGCATTGATATGAAAATTGTCATCTCATCATTATTTATGTGAACAATCCTATTTGCATTAGTTTAGAGACACTGTTGTGACTAATGTTATATGAATTGAGGTAGAATAAGAAACTAAAGAGGACGTACCATTTTGAGAGACATGTCAGGTGCCATGATAAATATATTTATTTGTGGTTCGTTTCATACGCCACAAATGATGTATAAATTTGAGAGTTTTGTCGTACGGTGTAGGGAATATATGGATTGATAAGTCCCCTATGGGTTCCAGACTGAGAGACAAGAGGTGTGTATCATTAGGTAAGACATGCATCACTATACTTGGCATTACATTTCATTACATATCAATATCATTTGTGAGCTTATGAGTGCCTTTCATGACCGAAACTACCCTCTATAAGGTAAGGCATGCATCAATATACTTGACATAATATTTCATTGCATCTGCATCTGTGGAACTTTTGATTGATAAACTTGATATAGTGTACAATTGATGAGTAATTGTTGCAGAGTTGTAATTGGGCTTTTGTCACGACCCAGACCATCGTGATTGGCACCCACACTAACCATCCGGTGGGAAAACCACTACTGCAACCAAACTAAGTAGCTAAACCAATACTAAGGCATTTAAGTTACAGAAGCAAGTTAATTAACTAAACAAATGCGGAAATTTAATACCTAGAACCTGAAAGTCAATGTACCAAAACATCTAAACAAACGATCCAAGTCTAAACAAGAATGGATAAATCCCTAAACTAATGAACTAATCAAATAACTAGAACAAATATCTAAGTCCGAAAATGATGGACATAGAAGAAACAGAATCCCATGGCAGCCCGGAAGAATTGGCTCACCCTTGAATCCGAAGCAACGATCACTGATCTTCTAAGCGAGGTTGGCCAATAGTCGCGTGATTATGCCTTGTACTCATAAAAAATAAGAGCAAGTGCAGAATCAGTACACAACCACAGTGTACTGGTAGGATCACGCAGCTATCCCACTAGTGCAACATAAACAAGTCAAACAACATTATAAACACATGCATATATATCAACATCATCAACATGAAGAATAAACAACACATTTCACATTTATCATCACATCATTGGTTCTCTCATAGAACCCAAACCCAAACAGTTAGCATGCCGGAACATGGCAATCTGATCCCATATTTATGTTGGAACGTGGCAACCGATCCCATATTTATGTCAGAACGTGGCAATCCGATCCAAGTTAGTTATGCCGGAACATGGCAATCCGATCCCATTCACACACCACAATCACAAACACAAGTACATCATCAAGATCATACATTTAAGTCATGATTTTATGGAAATGATATTCATCTATCTCATTTACAACAAGTGTGATCAACATTACAACATTCATACATACACAAGTATCATAATGAAGCAAGAACAAACATACATCACACAAACATAGAATCACAACCATCACCTACCTCGAAACAAGCTTGAAACCCTAAGAAACTTGATCATTCCCTTTTCGGATGCGTTCCGCTTGTTCTTGGTCTACAAACAATCACAATAACACGGGAATCAACAAATAATTGCTAATTACCCGAATTACTAACAATTCTATGAATCCTAGATGAAACTCATGATCCCAATTACCCAATTTAGGGTTGTTTCCACCATAGAATCTATGACAAAACCCTTCCCAATAAATATTCACCCATTCTATTACGCTCTATGGATCGAAAACGGATTCGAGGAGTGAAAAGCTTACCATTAGCTTAAACAATAGTGAAAAACGAGTAGAAATTGCCTGGGGTTTGTTCCTTAGCTCTAAAATAGAATCAAACTTCCCTAAAGTCTTGGGAAGACCAACCACAAAATCCATAGCTACTCTTTCCCACTTCCACTCCGGAATTGGCATTCTTTGAAGTAAACGTACAGGCCTTTGATGTTCATATTTCACTTGTTGACAATTTTGACACTTAGCCACAAACTCCGCTATGTCTTTCTTCATGCCCGACCACCAATAAATTCGTTTCAGATCTCTATACATCTTGGTCACACCCGGATGAATAGAGTATCGCGAACCATGAGATTCTGCCAACAATTTTTTAATCAAGTCATCAACTCGAGGAACACAAATTCTCCCCTTAACATTGAGTACACCATCCACATTAAGAGTGGTCTCTTGTGCCTTACCATTTGTCATTTTCTCCTTGAGTTCGTTGAAAATTTCATCCTCAAATTGTTTGGCCTTGATCTCCTCAATGAATGTGCCCTTAACTTCAATGCTAGCTAACACCCCGCCTCTTTCATAGATGCCCAACTGCATGAACTTAGACTCTAAGGTCTGAATTTCTTTGGCCAAAGGTTGCTTGGTTACACTCAAGTAAGCTAAGTTACCCATACTTACCGCCTTTCGACTCAAAGCGTCTGCCACGACATTAGCCTTACCCAGATCAATAATACTACTCACTTCAAGAATGCTCAACTCAGAGGGTTCATGCGGAACTTATGAGCATGAACTACTCAACTCAAGGACTCAAAGATACTTCTCATCTCAAGATTGTTCGACTTATGATGTTCATGCGGAATTATGGGCATGAACAACTCAACTCGATGATCTACATAACAATATGGAACTCATTTATACGACTCTTCTCATTCTCTAAATTACTTCCTCAAAACTTAGTTCAAATTGATAGCTGATCTCAAGGATTCACAATTGAACTCAAAGGCTTTCTTGAACTCTACTCTTAACTCTCTCTTGAATGTGAATTATGAATTCAAGAGTTATGCTTTGTGGTATGAAGGATCTTGTAATGATAAAGTAGACTCATGAATACATTCTCCTCACTCTTACTCACTTGCTCGAGTCTTGAAACAAGTTATTAGAAGTTGTAGAAGACTCCTCAAAAAGACAAAAAGGGATTTTCTGAAAAATGTTCGAAAGAACTCTCAAGACTTTGACTCTCAACTCTACCTTGAATGTGATTTATGAATTCAAGGCTGTGATTTGTGATAGGAAAGGTCTCATGATGTTTAGGAATGATTGGTGATAGCTAAACATGAGAAAAGTCACGAAATCACCGTCTTAGAACAAGTCTGCAACGCGAAGATGGTTTAAAATAATACTCGCGAAATTAAATTTTGAGACAAAGGAGTCTATGTCCTAACCATGACGCGGCGAAACTTTTAGCTCACTGGGGGAGCAAGTCCGCGACGCGGACTTGCATGCCAGATCGCACTCGGCTTTCTCCTTATGCGTTTCCCAACCCCAATTCACCTAAATTCGATTATTTTTCTCAATCTTTCTTTAGATTTAGATACCCAGCACATATACACTAGAATCTAACTCTAACCACTCTATAAATCGACACATAAACCTCAAGAACTCCTCAATCTCAACCCCATTCAAGAATGAAAGCAAATTCATTAATACATAACAAGAACATCAAAGCTTCAACTTTTAGAACAAATTTAAAGCTGAAATTAACATGATTGACGTGTGGGTGAACAAACCCAACACTATGGAAGCTTACATACCTGAAAGAATCATCTTCTTGAAGAACTTGAAGGAAAAATCTAGAAAGAAGAACCCTAGCCTTCACTTTTCTTGAATTTCTTGAGCGTAGAATCTTTGGAGTGAATGCGAGGGTTTGATTTGAGAAAAATAATTTTCTATTCATTTAGTGCAATTTAGATGACCTTCTAAGGGTTTTTAGGACTAAAATACCCTTAAAGAAATAAATAAAATGAGCTGGGAGTCAGAATTATTTTTCACCAAGCAGTGAGGTCCGTATTGGCTCCGCGTCGCAGAGCTGCTACCAGGTTTGCGCGACATTAGTAAATCAGTCATAACTTTACTCAGAACCTGGAATTGAGCAAACTTAGTGGCGTTGGAAAGAGGACTCGAAGGGTTTTAATTTTCTATCTTTTAGCTCACCTAAATCATATTGTACTAGGAGTTCTGGTCATTTCAAGTTGACCCAAAACTTAAGAAAACTAGGAATGACTTGAATGCTTTTCTCTTAGGTTCTTCTTGGAACTCAAGGTGCAACATCTAGTGACATTAATACTCAAGAAATTTTAAATTCCTTGCAAAATTCTCACTCACTATGAAGAACGGTTCAAGTCTTAGCTCAAAATTTTCTGGGGTGTTACACAAAAATTGACCTTCGTTCGGGGTATCACCAGTTGAGGGTGAGAGGGGATGAAATTCCCCAACACGACTTTCTGCACACGGTATGGACATTATGAGTTCCTTGTGATGTCATTTGGTTTAACTAAATCCCCAGCGACATTTATGGACCTAATGAATAGAGTGTTTAGGCAATACCTAGACATGTTTGTGATTTTGTTTATCGATGATATTTTGATCTATTCAAGGAGTGAGAATGAACATGTGGACCATTTTAGAATTGTGTTGCAAGTTCTTAAGGACCATCAACTTTTTGCAAATTTTAGCAAGTGTGAATTTTGGTTAAGATCCGTAGCTTTCCTTGGTCATATTGTGTCTAGCAAGGGTATTGAGGTAGATCCTAAGAAGGTGAATGCGGTCAAGAGTTGGCCTAGACCTCTAACTCCTTCTGACATTAGAAGCTTTTTGGGTTTGGCCGATTACTATAGGAGGTTTGTTGAGGTATTTTCTTCCATTGCTTCTCCTTTGACGGCTTTGAACCAAAAGAAGGCTAAGTTTGTGTGGTCAGAAGCTTGTAAGAAAAGTTTCCAAGAGTTGAAAGATAGACTTATATCCACTCTGGTGTTGACCTTACCGGAAGGTACGGATGGTTTTGTGGTGTATTATGATGCCTCTAGAGTTGGGTTGGGATGTGTGCTTATGCAAAATGGTAAGGTTATTGCCTATGCTTCAAGACAACTTAAAGTCCATGAGAAGAATTATCCTACCCATGATCTTGAAGTAGCGGCGGTTGTGTTTGCCTCAAAAATATGGAGGCATTATTTGTATGTGGTCCATGTGGATGTTTTCACCGATCATAAGAGTCTACGATATTTGTTTAGTCAAAATGACTTGAATCTTCGTTAGAGAAGGTGGTTACAATTATTGAAGGATTATGACATGAATGTTCTTTATCACCCCGGTAAAGCTAATGTGGTAGCGGATGCTCTTAGTAGATTGTCAATGGGTAGTGTGGCTCATATAGAGAATGAAAAGAAATAGTTGGTATGTGTTGTGCATAGGTTGGCCCGACTAGGTGTTCAACTAGTGGATTCCACCAAGGGTGGTGTCATGGTTCATAATGGTTCCGAATCGTCCTTTGTGATGGATGTGAAGGCTAAGCAATTTCTAGATCCTATCTTGGTTGAGTTGAAAGAGGCGGTACTTCAAAAGTTCGTAGAGGCTTTCTCTCAAGGGGGAGATGGGGTGCTAAGGTATCAAGGTAGGTTATGTGTTCCAAATGTTGATGGCTTGAGAGAGAAAATTTTAGAAGAAGGCGATAGTTGTCGGTATTTTATACACCCAGGAATCATCAAGATGTACCGTGACCTATGGGAAGTCTACTGCGGAATGGGATAAAAAAGGACATTGCGGAATTTGTGGTCAAATGTCCTAATTGTCAACAAGTTAAGGTTGAGCACCAAAGGCAGAGAGGCTTGTCACAAGATATTGCTAGTCCTACTTGGAAGTGGGAATATATAAACATGGATTTTATTGTAGGCTTGCCACATACTCGGCGGCAACATGACTCGATATGGGTGTTAGTGGACCAAATGACTAAGTCTGCTCATTTCATTCCCGTCAAGGTGTCCTACTCGGTGGAAGAGTATGTTAAATTGTTTGTGAGGGAGATAGTAAGGTTATATGGAGTACCTTTGTCTATAATTTCGGATCGAGGTCCCTAATTTACTTCACAGTTTTGGAAGTCTTTCCAAAAGGGGATAGGTACCAAGGTGAAGCTTAGCACCGTTTACCACCCTCAAATGGATGGTCAAGCGAAACGCACCATTCAGACTTTGGAAGACATGCTTAGGGCATGTGTGATAGATTTTAAGGGCAATTAGGATGACCATATGCCATTAGTTGAGTTTGCTTATAATAATAATTATCATTTCTATATCGACATGGCTCCCTTTGAGGCTCTCTATGGTAGGAGATGAAGGTCTCATATAAGATGGTTTGAAGTGGGGGAAGTTGCTCTCCTAGGTTCGGAATCGGTGCATGAGGCCATTGAGAAGATTTGGATTATTAGAGAGAGGTTGAGGACGGCCCAAAGTCGGCAAAAGTTCTATGATGATGTTAGAAGGAGAGATCTCGAATTCGATGTGCATGATTGGGTTTATTTGAAGATTTCACCCATGAAGGGTGTTATGAGGTTTGGAAAGAAAGGGAAACTTAGTCCTCAGTTTGTGGGTCCTTATGAGATTTTGAGACATGTTGGCAAGGTTGCATATGAGTTAGACTTGCCAAATGAGTTGCCATTGGTGCATCCGGTGTTCTATGTCTCAATGTTGAAGAAATGTATTGAGGATCCATCAACCATAGTTCCCTTAGAGGGTTTAGAGATTAAGGAGAATCTTGCTTATGAAGAGGTTCCGGTAGAGATCCTAGACCGGCAAGTCAAGAGATTATGAAACAAGGAAATAGCTTTTGTGAAGGTTTTATGGAGGAATCACTTAGTTGAGGGTGCTACTTGGGAGGCCAAGGCCGATATAAAGTCCCGATATCCTCATCTCTTTCCTTCTACTCCTATTCAAGCTTGAGGTAAGTAGTTCCTCTTGAGTTTTCTTGTTTTGGGAGTCATGTGTGTGGTATGTGCTTTTCCATGATTTCCTTATGTTATGCATGTTCTTGAGAAATTTTTCTTTAGTAAGAAAATGAGTTTTTATGATTGATTTTTCCTCATGTTGTTGTTCATTGAGTTAGAGTTACCTAGATGCTTTATGAGATGAATTGTTGAACATGCTTAGTTGTGCTTTTTGGAAGCATATTGTATAAATGCTCTTTGAGATTTTATTGAGCATGCTTTTAGTATGGAGAAGGTAGATCCTCCTATGTATATGAGAAATGTTGAGTTTTCGTGCATAATAGGTTGTTAGAAGTAGTTCCTACTACCTTGTGTTGCATTGATTATGTTTGAGATGGAGTTGACGTTTCCTCTTTTGAATTGTGTATTATTTCTTATGTTGCATTCATGATGAGATGTTATTCTTGAGTTTTTACTTCCGTAAGGTGTCTAGATCGTCATTTGAGGACGAATGTTCCCAAGGGGGAGATATTGTAACACCCTAGAAACTAGTAGGCTAAAAACTAGAGCTAAATGTGAGGGTTAACGTCAAGGGAGAAAGGCAAGAGCTAAGGAAAATGGGCAAAGGCCAAGGCAAGGGGCCAATGTTTCCCAAAATTGGCCAAGGCACTGCCCACCATGACCACGAGGGTCTTCACGACCCGTGGTGTCCACTACGCCCCGTGGTGTTGAGGTAGTAGCCTCCCTAAGACTGCCCAAAAAAGGCTCCCCTTCACGAGCCACTTCACAGCTCGTGGTGAAGACCATCACCATGGGAAGGCTCGTGGGGTTGCCTTCACCTTGTGGGGGAAATGACAGGGTAGCCTAGCTACTGGTCAAGGGACCACGGGCACCTTCAAGGGCCGTGGTGCCCTTGACGGCTTGTGAAGATGGACGTAGTCCCTGGAACCCCCACTTTAAGTGGGGGTTATTTTAGGTAATTCCGTTTTAGATGGTTATTAAGTGAGGTGATTTTGCCTTCATTTTATACACCTATATAAGCCTTCTTAAGTCAAAAACCAACCCATTCACCTCATTATTTTCCAAAACCCAAATAATTCCCAAAGTTCATCTCCTCACCAAAAAAATCTCTCTCTAGAAAACATCAAGAAGAAAAAGGATAAAGTTGGAGGTAGGGTTCAAGGATAAAGGTTTTTCTATTCAAATTCATTGGGTTTCATTGCTAAGGTATTGTAGTCCTTCATCCATGGAGTCCCTTCAAACTCCCAATTTCAAAGATAGAAATCCCTAAAAGCTAGGGTTTTACTCCAAAGTCACGGGTTCCTTTCTAAAACAATTTTTATGCTCTAATTATGTTATATTATGAATGAAGTGATGATTACTAATGTTTTTATGATGAATTCCCCAAGAACCCATGAAACCCCTATATTTCCCAATTATGATCTTGTGATGTGGGTTTGTTGATGAAAGAAGAATATTATGAGATTATGCATGTAGTGATTTGATTACTTGAATTATGATTATATCCATGTATAATGTAGTGAATTCTAGATGTGGTGATTGAATATGATCTTTGATCCTTGAAGGGTAAAGTATGAGAATTATGCATGATTATGAGATTTATGTCTATGCTTTAAGAACACTTTGAGAGTAAAGTGCTTATGATTATGATCTTGTTGTGTGTTGTTGAAAGGACATTCTCATTTACACACCTATGTACGAATATGATATGATGTGAGTGGTTTTCTCACAATATGAGGATTTTAAGGTTGAAAGGCTATTCTCACCTATTGAATCTATATGTAGACATGGACGGTGAAAGGTTATTCGCACGCATGATCTAAGGAGCTATCTTAAGAATTATGTTGGATTGAGTGTTAAGACATTCTTTCATGAATATGAACTTAAGTCAAGATTTAATATGAACTCCGTGGGAATTAATGCTTAGCACCGAGTGGATATTGATATGAGATGGAAGATCTCACGTTAGTTGAGGTCGGGTTTCTAGAAGCAATCTCTTGAGATGGATGCCCTCACAATAGTAGAGTACGGTTATCTAGTAGCAATATCCTTATCCCATAAACTATGTGCCCTCATAGATATTTAGCTAATGGATCCACGTAAGCTAAAAGTATGGTTCTACCTTAGGTAAGTAGAGCAACCCCTTTTCGGTGTGGGGTAGACACCGGATTCCATGTTGAGCTCACATGGTCTATGTCAGTTAAGGCTTATTCCCACAATAGTAAGAACAAGAATATTAATTTATGAACTATGGTTACTCAAGAAGCTTTACTTAGCATGAGTGAGAATCGTCTTATTCATGTATTGCACAAGTATGCTTTGAGGGTACTTATGAAGTGTTTCTCTTAGGTTATGATGATCTATATGTTGAGTATGCTTATGACTTATGCTTTTCTACTATCTTCATGATGATGTTCAAACTTAGTAAATTGCATGCATTCAAATAAAATGTCTCTTTTAGCATGTTTTCAATGTTTTATGCATGACTATCATACTTAGTACAATTTTGTGCTAACCCCTACTTTTCATACATTTTTCCTAAGTGTGGGGTCCGATTCTCAAGGTGCTAATCGTTGTGGCTAAAGCTTGGATTTGCTTATTCTCTTAGCTTGTGGGTGAGTCCTCATGATTCGAGGGTTGATGTTATCTCATTGTAGTTCATTTCTTGTATTTCCTTTTCGGACTATGTTGTATGGGCTGTGTCCCTTTTCGCATTCAAATATTGTAATAGATGGCTATGTTAAGACTTAGAGTCTAGACTTCCGCTTTTCTTTTATGAAAATTTTAGACTCAAAATGCATTTTTACTCTTTATTGTTCTATGCTTATGTTATGATATGTTAAGTGGCTTACATAGAGCCTTTCAGGGTTCTATATGCCTTGTTACATATAGGGGTACCCCTGGGTCGTGACAAGCTGCATCACTCAGATAAGCACGCAAACAAAATTGGTTACTTATCTTAAAAGGTAGGATCCTCTGATTTTCAAAAGACATGTGCATGTAACTGATGACAAGATCTTTTGGTTGACAATTTAGTCCACAATAGCTAATGATTATGTTCACAAAATCATCATACAAAATTTCCCTTTGAACTGGCATCAATATTTACTCTAACAGGTCACCATCCTTCCAACGTCAAATAAATCGATTGTTCTTCTCGATCCATTCACCATAACAATCAACAACTATTATTATTGATTCTTCCATTAATGGTACCTAAAGATATTTATTAAAAATATTTAATAATGATTGTATAGTAAAGTTGAGTGGCTATATACAATAAAAAAAAGTATATGCATAATCATTGTCCTAACAAGTAAGTCATTTGTTGCAACAACTAGGGCATCCGTTACAGCATATGACTTACTTATTGAATACATGTTCAGATTTAGAACCGTATCCAACAGGTAAGTCAATTATTGCAAAAATTGAGTCATTTGTTACAACAGATAACCCATCTGTTGCACCAAATGACTTACCTGTTTGGACAAACTTCTGGTTTTGTCCTAGTTTTTCCTGGTACTGTAACATGTATTTGATAGGTAAGCCATATGTTGCTACATATAAGTCATCTGTTTAAATAACTTATCTGTTGGGACAAGCTTCTGGTTTTGTCCCAGCTTGGCTTGGTATTGTAATATGTATCCAACATGTAAGCCATATGTTGCAACATATGTTGCAACATATGGCTTACCTATTGGGACAAGCTTCCGATTATGTTCCAAATCTGATAGAAGCTATCCAACAGCTAAGGGATCTATTGTAATAGATTACTAATATGTTGAATTTACTTAAGACATAGGTAGTAACAACTTTTGTATCTATTGCAACAGATAACTTACTTGTTGTATATGCGATTGTAAATTATCCCAAGAAACACCCAATATACCCAAAAAAAAATAGATTAAAAATCATTATTTTACTTACCAAAATCACCTATGAAGTAATGTCTAGTGATAGGAACGAAATTTGGTCCGATAGCAGTAGTAGCGGCGCAACAATAACAACAATGTGAATGTCACGACAAGCAACAACAAAAGAAGATGACGAACACCAACAAGAAGAAGATGAGCAGCAACAGGAGAGCAATAACAACGGAAGAATAGCAAAAAAAATGAGAAAATGAGTCGTTGGGTGCATTATTTTTCCCTCATTTTCTCATTATTAGTGTTTTATATAAGATGAGTCAAAGTGTAAAATAAAACGATTGGAGATGAAAAATTCATCCCCTTAATCCTTAATCTAAAAGTTGTCACCCTACTCAATAATTAAGACTTGAGTCACCTATACTTGATTTTGAAACTTTTTTATCACCATTAGGGTCGTTTGGTAGAGTGTATTAAGAAAAATAATGCATTCATTAGCTTTGTGTATTACTAGTACCTTGTTTGATACTCTTTTCTAACCTATGTATAACTAATGTTTGCATTAGTTATACACTCTATTGTATATGAAAGTGTGTATTGCTAATACCATGGATTTATAGGTATTAGCAATGCACTGGTTTTAATGAATGCAATAACTCAATTAAAGACTCAATTGCCCCTCAATACATTTTTTTTTGTATCTTTTCCACTATAATAGTGAAGGGTATCTTTGTAAATAATTTTTTTAATGCAATGCATTCTATTTTTAATGAGCATCAAACCAAAAATGTATAAAAATAATCTATGTATAATTAATGCAAGCATAACTAATACATGTATTGTTGGATCCGGCTCCCCTCTATTACCCCTTCCCTCCATTTCGTCAAGTGCATGTCTAGATGAGAGACATGTGTCTTATTTAAAGTTTAAAGGTCAAGATTATATTATATCAACAAATATCATAACCATAGTTAAGTCAACTAATTTTAGAAAACTATTCTCAAATTTGGTGAGAATTACTATATATTCCATTCAAAATTTGATATTTATTAATATCATTAATTTCGTCTTTTCACTTAATGAAATAACTAATGCATGCACTGCTAATGAAAGCATTACTAATACACTCTAAAAGACATAAATTTACCCCCGCACTTGTCTTGAAAAGTCAGTTACACACTTAAACTAATATGGTGACCTATTACACACCTCTGCCACTAAATAGTGAATTTTTTTACTCCCTAAGGTGTGAAGCACCACACTCACAATGGGAGGTGTATCACACTTGTGTCACATCAATGCCATGTCACTGCCACATCAGATGTCATGTCGAATTTTGACTAAAATTCTCCATATCATTCAATTGTTTCTTCTTCAATGAACATCAACCACTACCATTGCCACCATATTACTACCAAATCTATATATTTCACCATGAAAATAAAAATAGTCACCATAAATTTCACCACATACGATCAAATCCACCATTGAAAAATTAGAAAGATCCACAATAAAATTTGACACCCACAAACAAACTCATCACCAAAATTACATCATCACCATCAAAAGGTACAAACCCACCACCAAATATCACTACCACCATTGTCAATATCGATTTTTTCTTCTCCACCACCTTCAATTCCCGCTTCTTTGTCACCCACGCCAACAAATCCATCATTATATTTTATTTATTAAACTTAATCATCAATTTTATCAACCACCAACAAAGCTGAAGAGAAAAATCAAATATAATGAAAATGGTGAAATCGAATAAGCATTAAAATAGGATATAATGATGAAAAATATAAAGAAGAAGATGGTTGTCTATGAAGAAGAGGGTAGGGGTAGGGTGATAGTAAAAAGAAGACTTTTAATTTATTTTTTTTACTTTATTTACTGTTAAACGCACTTTTAATTTTATTTTTTGTCACGTCAGTTTTAGGGGTAAAAAAATTCATTTTTAATTAGTAAAAATGTGTCATAGGTCGTCATAATAGTTTAAGCGTGTAACTGACTTTTTCAAGACAAGATCAAGGATGAATTTATGTCTTTTCCCTTATTTTAGGCTTAAGTCATACGTGGGCTCTTAAAGTTGTCTATATAATTCACTTAGACACCTTAATAGACCTTGTTTCCTATTACACTCCAATCTTAAAAAATAAATACTTATTGAACATTTTTCTGACACTTAGTCTAAAGAGAAAGTGTGTGTAATACACATGCATATGAGGTGGCAAAATGACATATCAAATGAAGACATGTGACATTTTAATTTAAAATAATTATAAAAATGAATTTTGAATATAATAAAATCCTAAAAGAAAATACTTTAAACTAAAATAAATAAAAATTATACACCCCCACACCCCACCCACCTCAAACCTCTCCATTTCTTCTATTTCCCTAACAGAACTACCTTGTCCACCATTGTTAACCTCCATTTAGAAAAATTAGAGGTTTTAACATATATTATGTATGAATTATTATTTTTATTTCTCTTTATGCCTTCTTTCTTATTTCCATTTAAACTGATAGTGTTTTCTTAAAAGATTCATTTTTTTTAATTATTATTTCAAATTATTATTTTTCTGTTCGATTTGTGAGGAAGAAGGGGTGTGTGTGGGGGGAGAGGTGAAGAGGGAGAGAGAAAATATTTAAATAATAATCTCCATTTTTTCCGGCAAAGAAGATATGGATGGTCTTCATTTTTTCTAGCAAAGAAGACGTAGATAATAATGTCCATTTTATTTGATAAAGAACTAGTGATCTCCATCTTTTTTCTACGGAAGTGACAGTAAGATGATTTTAAAAAAAAAGAAGGAAATTTGTGGGGGAAAAAATGGTGATGGATTGTATTGAAGAAGTGGTTACAGTAGGTGTGTGGTTTTAAAAGAGAGGAAGAAGAAAAAGATTGTTATTTTTAAAAAAAACTAATGAGAAATAAAAAGAAAATATTGAAAAGGAAAAGGAAAAATGTTAAAATATTGATTTCACGCGCTTATCAAGATGTGAATTACACTTTTTGTGCAGACAATTTTATAGGGTCGCAGATGACTTAAGCCCTTATTTTAATACACTCTACCATCCATTGCCATGTATATGTATGTACTCCCCCAAGATTAGATGACATTGATAAAAAAAAATGGCGCAAAAAGAGAAGGGCCCAAAGCTGAAACAGTCGGACATATACCAAAACATGGGACAATGAATTAAGGGTTATAGAAAAGTTTCAAAATTAAGGATTGGTGACTCAAGTTTTAATTATTGAGTAGGGGTGACAATTTTTAAATTAAGAATTAAGGGGTTGCATTTTTCATCCCTAAGGTTTTTTATTTAAACTTTAGTCCATCTTATATAAAATCCTAAATAATAAGAAATTAAGGGAAAAAAAGTGTACCAACAGCTCAGTTTTTCCTTTTTTCTCTCTTGCTTATTCTTCCAGTTGAGGACCATTGTTGTTGCTCTTCTTCATTCTTCTTCTCCATCATCAATCTTCTTCTTCTTCTTGTTCATCACCATCTTCTTCAGGTTGTTCATCATTTTTTTCTTCTTCAGTTGATAATCACATTGTACTGCTGCGTTCATACCAATTTTCATTCATATATCATTGGACATTACATCATAGGTGATTTTGGTAAGTAAACTAATGATTTTTACTCTAATTTTTCATTTTGATAGTTTGAGTGTTTCTTCAAAATTTTACAGCCCGTACCCAACAGGTAAGTCATTTGTTGCAACAGATAGATTACCTGTTGGATACATATTACAGTATTATGTCAAGATGGGACTGAACCAGAAGCTTCTCCCAACAGATAAGTCATTTATTGCAACTGATGCGTCATCTGCTGCACCAGATGACTCATCTGTTGCAACAGAGAACTTACCTGTTGGATACATATTACAATATCAGACTAAGCTGGGAAAGAACTAGAAGCTTGTCACAATAGATGAGTCATTTATTGCAACATATGAGTCATCTGCTGCACCAGATGACTCATCTGTTGCAACATATGGCTTACCCATTGAATACATGTTATAGTACCAGGCCAAACTAGGACAAAATCAAAAATTTGTCCAAACAGGTAAGTCATATATTGCAATATATCAATTACCTATTCCAACAAATCAATTACCTGTTGCAACAAATAACTCATCTGTTATAACAATTGACTTACATGTTGGATAAACTTTTCGTTCTGAACATGTATCCAATAAGTGAATCATCAATTGCAACAAGTGAATCATCTGCTGCAACGTATGACCTACTTGTTGCAATAGATGATTGACTTGTTGGGACAATGATTGTACATATGATTTTTAACTGTATATAGCCACTCAACTTTACTATACAATCATTATTAAATATTTTTAATAAATTCCTTTAGGTACCATTAATGGAAAAATCAATAACAATAGTTGTTGATTGTTATGGTGAATAGATTGAGAAAAACAATTAATTTATTTGACGTTGGAAGAATGGTGACATGTCAGAGTCAGTATTGATAACCGTCCAAAGGGATATTTTGTATAATGATTTTGTGAACTCAATCATTAGCTATTGTGGACTAAATTGTCAACCAAATAATCTTGTCATCAGTTACGTGCACAAGTCTTTTGAAAATCAGAGGGTCCTGCCTTTTAAGATAAGTAATCAACTTCGTTTGGGTGCTTATCTGAGTGATGCAACTAGGTCCGTTTTAAGGGTGTACGTTGTTGAAAAACTGATAGAGAATGAAAATGTAGGACAAGACCAACAAAATCTGTTAAATGATGAATTGAATGGGATGAACATGAATATTTCAGATGATGAGATTGGACATGATGTGGAGGAGGACCAAACACCTACACCTATTGTTGATATAAGGGGCAGTTCTCAGTTAAAACAGTTGAACAATCTTCAAGATGATGAGACAGGTTTTTACATAGGAATGACATTCAAGAACAAAGATGAACTAGTCACTTCATTGCATATTGCTTGCTTGAAAAAAGATTTCAGACTTGCAAAGGTGACTAATTCACGTAGTGTGTATTGTTTTAAATGCGCACATCCAGAGTGCAAGTGATGGTTGAGGGCTGTGAAATTCAAAAGTTCTGACAGATTTTGTATTAAAATTTATAAAAAGTATCACACATGTGGTTCAGAGCATATTACGAGTCATAATCCATATGCCACAGCAAAAGTCCTTGGTAAATACTTCAAAAATAGCTTTCCTAATGGTAAGGGTCCATCTACAAGAGATATGACCAATCAACTCCGTACATAATTGGGTTGTAAGGTGAGTTATTGGAATATATATAAGGGTAGGGAGATTGCAAAGTCTTTGGTTAGGGGAACACATGAGCACGGGTATGGAGTGCTTGATGCATACCGCTATATGCTTGAGTTCGCAAATCCAGGAAGTAAGACAGCATTGCAGGTTGATGAAAATGGAAAGTTCAAGTACTTTTTTGTAGCCTATGCGGCTTGGATTCAAGGTTTTCAACAATTGAGAAAAGTCATAGCCGTTGAT
>JAJOOR010009497.1:0-28100 GCA_036250505.1 Solanum acaule
CCTTTTGACTAAAGTGTAGGGATTTGGAGATGTTGATATTCCATGGTTGATGGATAGGTTTCTAAGGTGTTTGAAGATGAAGACTTGGTGAGTCCTCATAGATTCGAGGACAATAACCAACATGTTCCTTTATGTCTTGTAGTTTTGTTATAGTTTTGAGTGGGATTAGTCCCAATGTTGTATTCAAGTATTAGATGGTTTTGAGACATATTGTATAAAGTCTAGAAAGTCTTCCGCTTGCTATTTAATGAAAGTATCTTCGTGTGTGAAGAAAGTTTTAAATTCTTCTCTATTTTTTTAAGTATCGTATGCAATGAATGATCCATGAGGCTTGTATTTGACCTCTTCGAGGTCGAATACGCCGGTTACGACTAGCGGGTGCTCTTGGGTCATGACAGGAACCTTGTGTCTAGTAAACCCACTCTTAATCAACCCAGGATAGAGCTGAACCAACACCTTTTACGGTACATGCATCATATAAACCTAAGAGGCTTAATACCCTTGGTGTATTAAGTTCATTAGTCAACTTTATCCAAATGTCCAAGTGGGTTCACGACCCCGAGTGACTTTTATCATTTGTGTGTGCATTATTTGAAAAATAGTTTTGCCAAAATATGGACCATTGGTTCTAAATTAATTAAACTTAGGAGGGAGGGTATTAACCCTTTTGTGATGCAGATAGCTATGATGATCGCAAGTTTTGGCCTATGGAGATTAAACCACGAGCATGCCATGAGAAGAAGATGCGTAGATGCGATGAAGAGCTTTATTTCTTTATTCTTTTTTGAGATGTAATAAAGCTTAAGGCTATTTTTGTATTTAATTTGGGGAATAGATTCATTTAAGTAAATCAAGAGCAATGGAATGACATATTTTGGTACATTTATTTTTCAAATACGCGTTAGGCCTACCTCTGGCATAAAGAGGTCCCCTATATAGTAGGACGCATTATTTGATATACTTGTGTTACGTGCTTTATAAATATTTGCTTGCTTACTTCGTACGTGACCTATATGAATTTATTTGCAACGTGATTTTAATTGACTATTACCAACACCATCTTTGTTTTTCTTATTTTCAGAAGAGAAAATTATTTGCCTTTATTTATTTCTTTATTTGATTACCAATCGCACCTTTACAAATTCTTAAGTCATGTTCATAAACTTTTTGTTTTTATATTTATATTTCCACACGTAGTGCACTTTACAATTCTAAAGCATCGATTAGGCTCATAATCATCCTAGGTTTGCGCATATTTTTAATGATCTTGTTTTTAAAAAAAATTTAGGTAATATTTTACCAAAACTCACTTTCTTCCTTTAAAATTTACTAAATTTGTTTTCTTCCTTCGATTTTCTCAATATTCATATCCACGACTTGCTTTAAGAATTTTCTTCTTACTTTATAAAATTGGCATAGTTGTTCAAAATTAGATGTGATATTTTTTGCCCCTTAACACTCCAAATTTTATAGACTCATGCTAAAATTCACTCTTATAAATCTTTACACTCTCGAATTTTTTCAAGTCCCTCCTTTACGGGTATAAATCTACCTTTCTAGCGACAAAAACTTTTTTCACTATTTCTGCATTTTGTAGAATCTATTTAGCATTCGGTTTACATCATCGAGCTCTTAGTTGTTCTCCAAATTTCTTCGAATTTTCTCATTATTTGTTGCTTCTTAAATTGGTAGATTCGCGTAATCTACCAAATAGCACTTGTCAATATTTGTTCATTTTTTTCTCCATCAAGTGCAATGCTTCTTCAATTCAAGATAGTCGTACCATTTTTTTACATGCTAATTCCAAGTATCGGCATGCAAGTCTAGGGAAATCTCAAAGGTTTTTTAATTGTTTGACATTTTCTCCATCCTTAACAATTTTAAATTTGCCAGTACTAAAATAGAGCTGAAGGTCATTCAACCTTCCAATTTATCAATTTCAACTCTCATGCACTCGATTAACCTTAATTTTCTTAATCTCAAGCTTTTTCATCAAATTTGTTTTATTATTTATTTATTTTCTTAAATGGTATCCCTTATAGGACTAGATCCCGTTGGTTTTTAAATGCTCTACTCTTGACCTTTTGCATACTTACTCCACGCTTATCAAATATTTTATTTTCCTTCCAAAGGTTGACTTAAGTTGAGCATCAAAGGGACTAACAAACTCAAGAAAATTATGGCCGATCGATTTGTGATTGACATAGTTGAAGATGAGTTTAACTGTGAAGAAGCTGAGTCATACCAAGATAAAATTACTAAGCTTGAGGGAAAAGTGGAAAAAATGGAACAAGAGATTCATGACATCAAGGAAATGATAGCCGATCTTAAGAACTCTTCGATTGAAGACTCATTGGATTATGATCTTAAAGACTCCTCCGATGAAGATTTAGAGGGATACTCTCCTATTCGCGCAACTGCATATTCCAACTTTGATTGTAATGCTCAGTACTTTTCAAACATGCATCCAGTTTCACAGAATAAGGCATTTGAGAATTTGAGCGAAACAAGCAAAGATGGAGAAGATGGTGGAAAACATTTTAATACCGAGACTAACCAAATTTCTTTCACAAATGAGCTTGCTTCACAACTTGAGACAAATTTGGTTGAGATGAAAAATAAGAATGAGACACCTTATAATCTTGTTGATATTCCAATGTATGATGGGACATGTCTTCCCCAGACCCACTTGAAGGCATATCTTGATTGGTTAGCAAGCATAGGGCAAGACAATGAATTTAATATAATACTTTTTGTTAGGATGCTTACAGGGCCAACCTTGATGTGGTATGCAAACCACGACACAAGGAAATAGCTCTCTTGGGTCGATTTGGCCAAAGATTTTATTAAGCAATATAAGCCTCCTAATAGTGCATCTAAAGGGTGTGCTTTGTTGAAAAGGAAAGCTATAGTCTATTGAGGGAATTAAATTAAGGGCATGAATCCCAAAAGAAAGTGGCAGAAACAACTTTGGGCATTATTGTTCGAATGAGCTACAATCTAGGGACAAAGGGAAGACAATTGTCACTGAAGCACCAAATGTTCCTCCACTAGTTCCTGAAGTGAGAAAAGCTCAAACTTTCATCCCTTTGAGTGAACCAATTTCATATATATTCGAAAAATTGAGATCATTAGGAATTTTGCAACCAAGGCCTAATGAAACCCATTTGCATCCTTTTAACCCGGCCAAACAATGTGCTTTCCATTAAGGCATGTTAGGTCACACTACCGATGAGTGCCAGTATTTGAAAGAAGAGATCCAAAATCTACTGGATAGTGGCATGATCATTCAACGACTGGTACCTAGCCCTAAGTTTGTTTGGAATCAACTTTCAGCCATCATGCCGACGTCAAGTCACAATCGAGCAATTTATCCGCAATCTGTTAGTCAAGGTCCTTCTCATAGTCAAGAAACTGTTATACCAAAGATTATTGCACCAAATTCACCATTTCATGCATCTTCTGCAAACAATTATGATATAGCCAAGCAAAGTACCAAGAATAATTTCAATCAGAACAGTCATTAGGTGTATGGGGGCATTCTCAAAAGATGACTTTTATGAGCCATAGAGCAGGGCAATTAGTTTTTGTGTAGCATCTAAGCAATGATGTATTTTGCGAGCTTAGGTGATCATTATTTGTATGTTTTAAATTCCTTTTTATGTAAGACGAACTACTCTTGACCTGATTTCCTTGGTGGATACGTAGGCAGTCTATATAAGGCTCAGTCGATTTATTATAAAATTTTAGTATTCCTCCGAAGAAGCTGGGGCATAATTTTGGTACATAACCGAGTTGGAAGCATGCACAAGTTTACAAAGGATAAGGATCAAGTTGAAGTCAAAATTTGATTCTCGACATGAGTCAACCTTTCTCCAAATTAATTTTTCTACTCCAAATCAATTTCCTTTCCTTATATTTCCAACGTTAGAGCCCACTAGCTAATACCTTCTCTCGTCCACTCGTTTTAAAACTTAAATCATTGCCTTAAGCCTAAAGTTCATATTTTACAAAAGCACATGCATAATCTATTTTATCTAATATTTATTATTTTTGCATTTATTCTCATGCACTAATTTTTTTTTATATAGTTTGTTTCTTCTTTAGAGGTTGCCAAGCATTGAACACTGTTTTGACTGCGAATCTGTATAAAGGACGAAGCTACAATGGAAAACGAATTGAAAGCATTCAACAATGGCATGAGATCTGTGCAAGCACAAAATGATGATTGTAAGAAGAATGTGGTTCGAAGAAATAATTTGGTCAATTTGGAAACTACCTTTAGCCTTCTTCCTACCACCACCAAAGCTTCCAGCTCAACTTAGAATATTTGTCTAACCATATCTCCTCACCCAACTTCTACCTATGCAATCCCTCCACAAATGCCATCAATATACACTATCAATCCCAATAACATTCAAGTCACCATGATGCCAAATATCCATCCTCCCACACTTGTATTTCCTTACAATGAAAATAAGCATAACCAATTAGCAACTGGTCTGTATTCTAGACGTGAGAAGGATATTCAGTCAATTTGCCATGAAGATTTGGGAAAAGAGCTTCACAATCTGAGAAAAGCTTTTGATAAAGAGTTGCGCTCAAAATTTTATCAGAGCTTGAAGTATGAGAATTTATGTGTGCATTCAAATGTTGAACTTCCGCTAGGGTACACGCTACCTAAGTTCAATACTTTCAATGGGAAAGGAGATCCCATCGCTCACTTAAAGGACTATTGCAGCAGATTAGTTGGTATTGGACATGTTGAAGCCATACGCATGAGATTATTCATTCAAAGTTTATCAGGATTGACACTTGTTTGGTACACTAAGCAAGACTTTAGCAAATGGCATGCATGGTAAGATATGGCTCGCGACTTTGTAAAGCAATATGAGTTCAATAATGGAGATAATCTGCATATAGCTGATTTGCTTAAAGTGAAGAAATTACCGCATGAATCTTTTCAAGAATATGCCATACGATGGAGGATAGAGGAGTCAAAAATACATCCTCCGTTGTCCAAAGAGGAATTGATCTCAACCTTCATCCATGTTCAAGAAGGGCTATATTATGAAAAGTTGCTTGGAACTTGTGCACACAACTTCTCTTATTTGATTAAGGTTAGCAAAGAGATTGAAAATGGTATTCAAAGGGGAAGAATTGTAAACAACTCAGTAGCACCAGTTGTCCACCAACCCTTCCAACCGAAGGTACCAGTAAATTTGCTAAGCAATATGAGAGAAAACAACTCATTCATGACTATGCAACAGCCGCAGCACCATCCAAATGATGAATTTTGCAATCTCATGCTACTTCCAACTATTTCAACGTGCGTCTCCAGCATCCTTGCAAACAAAAGTTGCACCAAGCACAATCTAGCTCACGACCGCAGAAGAAGGTGAAACCTTTCTTCTTCACTCCTTTGGATGAGCCATATGCAGATATATTTGAGAGATTGAGAGAAAATGGGCTTCTGCAATCAAGAAAAGGATTCATTCATGAGTATATGCCTAAACACTTTGATTCATCAAAAATTGTGCTTACCATTCGAACATTCAAGAACATGACACTGAAAATTGTCCTGCACTAAAATTCAAGATTCAAAGCATGATTGATGGTGGAAAGATAAAGTTACAACTAGAGCCTTCAACCAGCAGTGGTGGTATCGCAGACACGAGCACAATTGTTGTTAAGGGTGATCCATCGAAATTAGCACCAAGGCATTTGAAAAGAAAGCGTGCAACCAATCTAGAAGACTAAATAAGGCCTTATTTTTACAACTTCAGAATATCATTCTCCATTCTCCCTCTTTAAGGAGTGTCTACTCTTTTGCAATCCTTTCTTTTGTAATGAACTACGTATGACCTGATTCCTGTTAGTTGGGATACGTAGGCACCTATTTTCGGTTCGGTCTCAATATAATAAAAATTTCATTCTCCCCCAAGAGCAAAGACTGGACAACTTTAATTTGCAGATGGCCTATAATTATTCAAAAGGGCAAAAGTTGAGATCAGAAGCCATATTCGCCATCAAATCGCTTCAATGCCATAGCAACAAGGAATGCAAATTCAAAGACAACTTCATGGTTCAATGCAAGGCAACCATTTTCTTTTATACTAACAAATTTTCTTTGAGTAATGCAGAGGTTGATTTTTAGTTATTTTTTAACGATAGCTCCACAAAGCTCAACATCAAGTCAGAATTGCAAGTTCAGATGGTGCAACATCAACAAGAATCAAATTTTAAATATATAATTTTTCTTTGAGTACAAAATTTACGAGCATCAATTTTTTATCGAAGTTGAAGCTCCTAAGTTATGGTCACCATAGGCACTATTGCGAAGTATTGCACCAGCCACCGCATTTTAAATATTCAATATTGCAAAGGCACTGCAACAAGCTCTTCATACTAGGTTATGATTGCTCGCTACCGCAAAGAAATCGCACCAAGCTCATCGCATTGCACCAAAATTTATATTTGTAATGGTTTCTTCCACCCTAAAATAGGATATATTGGGTTCTTCCACCCTAAAATAGGATATATTGGGTTTTTCCACCTTCTAATAAAATATGTTGGGTTTTTCCACCTTCTAATAGGATATATTGGGTTTTTCCACCTTCTAATAGGATATATTGGGTTCTTCCACACTAAAATAGGATGCATCGGGTTCTTCCACCCTAAAATAGGATATATTGGGTTTTTCCATCCTCTAATAGGATATATTGGGTTCTTTCACCCTCTAATAGGATATATCGGGTTCTTCCACCCTAAAATAGGATATATTGGGTTCTTCCACCCTCCAATAGGATATATCGGGTTCTTCCATCCTAAAATAGGACGTTTTGGGTTCCTTCATCCTAAAATAGAAGATATCGGGTTCATCCACCCTCAAATAGGACATGTTGGGTTAGTCTGCCCTCCAATAAGACATTTTAATCTCATTTGTCTCTAATGGGACATATCGCAATGCTTTAATTAGTTATTTATTGCACTGCATGCTATTTTTTAAAATTTCCTGAAAAGCTTATATGAGACATCTCGTAATGCTTTAATTATTATTATTATTATTTTTTAATGCATATGCACCGCATGCTATTTTTTAAATTTCTTGCAAAACATATTTGTCTCTAATGAGACATCTTGCAATGCCTTGATTATTTATTTTATGTGTATGCATTGCATTCTATCTTTTAAATTTCTTGAAAAGCTTATCAGTCTCTAATGAGACATCTCGCAATGCCTTAATTATTTATTTTATACATATGAACACTACAAGCTATCTTTTAAATTCCTTGAAAAGCTTATTTGCCTCTAATGAGACATCTCGCAATGCATTATTTATTTGTTTTATCTCATTTCGTAATGCATTAATTATTTATTTTATACATGTGAGCAATGCATGCTATCTTTTAAATTTCTTGAAATGCTTATCGGTCTCTAAGGAGATATTACGCAATGTCCTAATTATTTTTATCATGCACCGCAAACATTTTAAATTTCTTGAAAAAATTGAGTTACATATATATGTCTCTTTTACTAACGAGACTTGCAGGCGCATAATTTGAAGCTTGAAAGAATTGATTTAAAGAATGAACGACCCGAAAACTATTTCAGCTAATTGAGCCACAAAATTTGATTCAATTTGAGACCCAAAAATTATTCAGCCTTTGGGACTACTAAATTTATCCAAAAAAGAACCCATTTGGAGGCCCAAAAATGCAGCAGCCCAACTATCCTTATTTTAAAATTTATCCAAGTCTCTTTAGGTTTCAATCTTCTGTCTTTTCCCTTAGCAGTCGCACATCATGTCTCCTCTTTCATTTTTTTCTAGAAAAGTAGTGTATTTTGTCAACAATAAGCAGAGGGTAGGTACTCCATCTTCACGCCGATGCCATCTCAATCACGTGGCTCCAGCAAATATTATCCTAAGGGCTTCAAACGTTTGGATTTGAAGGTTAGTTTTTTTGACCAATTCAAAAATTCAAACTCCCGCTCATAGACTCTGTTTTTCTCCCTATACATACTTGTATTTGGAGTCAATTTCGATAAGTTTTTCAGCTACTCGTTTACCCTAAAAGCTTTGAAGCTATCACACCTAGTTTTAAAGCCTTGTTCTTCATCTTGTTGCTACGATTTTGGATTTGAACGGGATTACCCTTGTCTTCGTATTCGAGCATAGATCTTCGACCGAAAATGCCCCAGTTCGCTGCCCCGAAATAGGTCAGTGACATCTAGTTTCTTTTTTATTTTATTTTCATGAGATATGGACGAATTTGAGTTTTATTGTGTTATGGACTTACTGTTAGTTTCATTTCAGTACTTTTGTGTTTTGGCATCATGATGAATGAATGTAACTTAGCTGGTCTTTGATTTTAATATTCACTATTTGTTCATTTCTTTTGTTAAAATCAGATGTTAAAGTATTTTGAAGATTGTTTTTTTTTTTTTTTTGAAATCATGTTTCCAAGACTCATTTTTAGGTAGTAAACTCTTTGGAAACTATGCTTTGTTTAAAGTTTGACAAATGAGTAAAATACTTATCAGCATACTTAAGTGATGTTAACCAAATATATATCCCTCTGTTTTGAGATAATGTTAAGCCTATAAAAATATGTATTCCTTCGTTTATGTTTGTCGGAGTATAGCCTTTTACTAGATTAAGGCGCAAATAAAATGTCCTAAACTTTGTATTTCGATTTCCAACTTGTAATGTGTTCCTCTTTTCCTCTATTTTCTTTGTCATCATGATGAAAATGTTGTCTCTGCTCACTTTTAGCTATACTAAAGGTGATGTTTAAAATGTAATTGGGCTTAGCTCAAATCTTTTAGATATCCAGAGTCATGTTTATTTTACATTTTTAGCCGTCATATAATGGTTTTGTGATCAAATCTTCTGTTCTTATAAACTAATGGCATTTGGTATCCTTATTTGGCAATAGATTTTATGTTATGATGCCTCTATTTGTTCCCTCTGTTGAATGGAAACCATACTGTCAATAGATTGTGAATCTTTAACTTCTTTCCTATTATTTTTCAGCAAATATGTGTACATAAGCTTCCTTCAATTTTTCTAAATAAATGACATGTAAATCTCTAAATATGTTATTTTAAAAAATGTGAGTTTTTAAGTTTATTTCCTATTCTGTCAACATATATAGTATATGTGTTACATCTTTCTTATAAGTTTTAAATAAATGGCTTGTATTAATTATCTTCATGCCTTAAAATGTAACTTTGTTATAGATTAAGTTGGATAAACTTGAGAGTTAGTTTTATCTTGTAGACTAGTTACTTTGAGTTCTGTTAATAAGTCGACTTATCCTATGCTTGCATATTTTCCATTCCGGATAGTATTTTGGTTGTACGACTTTACTAGCTTCATGTTTGGTTTATTTGATATAGTCTTAAAGTGGATTTGCCTCCCTAATCTTTTTATTCTTTCTTTATTTGCATGAACACTTCTGGAGCTATTTGGAGTCTCAATAAAAGACTCTCACCGTGCAAGAGGGCTCATTTAAGGACACTACCAAAATTAGAGTCTCATGGACTCGACACCATCATACCCGCACATGAAGTCAACATCTTAGACTATCCAAATAGCAAGCAAAATTCATTTGGGGGTCGCTTTTACTATTTAGCATTTATTTGTTTTAACTTGCTTATGTGTTTTGGATATGTGTTAATTTCTTGTTTCATAATAACTAACTTAATATAGATGTTTGGGTTTCGCTACCTTTAGTTAGAAACAACCTTCATAGTCGCTTTAGCTTTTATAAACTTCATTTGGCAAACTTTATTTTAAAACACTTCTTTTTGTACAACTTTAAACTCACTAATTTATTAAGTTTTGTTCAAACTTTGTAGTGTATTTCAAAAAAGAAAAAAAAATGTTCCAAACTCCTATGTTTCTAAAAAAAACTTTTCTAAATGAAGCACTCTATTAATAAATGAGAGCAAATACCTATTTTTTAATTACCTTTCTTTTAGCCATTGGATTACAAAATTTGTCTACCTAGACGATTTACTTTTTCTTAAATCTTTATCATTCTATTACAATTACAAAAGAGCTTTCACAATTAAAAAATGTTTCCAATTTGATTATTCAATCACTTAATCTTTAGCATTCATATCTTTCTTTCAAAATTAATTAACATAAGTTTGGCCAATTAACAGTTTTTAACTGATCTTAAAGGATACCTTACGCCTTCCCTTTAGGATAATTTAGAACCTTTACCTAGAATTACATAGGTTAAGTAGACCTTAATTGGAGTCAATTTTAGTATTACTTAGTCAAATATTTAGGTGTCCTAATTCACCATAACAATTAGGTGGCGACTTCTTAAGTTAGTTACTAATTTGGAAATCACCAAAATGTTGTACACCGTTTGGACCTCGAGTTAAAATGGGGCATAACAGATACGTTTCAGATTTATTTTATTATGATATTTATATGCTACTAATTAACTTATAAATCTATATTAAATTCTAAGCAATATGATAGCATGCTAGTTAACATACTCGTAAGTATTTTCTTGTCATACATTATGATAAGTATATTTGTGTGTCATAAAGAAAAATATTATTGTATTAAATATGACTTGAATCTCTTACAAAACTTTGACGTTAATATCTATTGAAACTAGTAATAAATATTATTGTAGAACAATTAAATTATATATTAAATCTATTGTTTCAATACTTCATGAGTTTGCATGCTTTTAAAATATTCCATGTGCATGCGTATAATATATTTTATAATCATTATTTGAACATTAGTTTGCCATTTAATAAAGAAACCAACATCATAATATTAACTCAATTATTTTATGATAGTTTTCATCATGTTGAATTTGTGGCACTTGACATTTTTGGAAAGAACTATTTTCATAGGTACTTGATGCTGAAATTCACCTTACCTCTAAGGGTCTTGGTGATAGTATAATCGAAGGAATAAAGCATCAAGTCAAGATAAAGAAAATGCTATGATTTTCCTTCGTCATCATCTTGATGAAAGCCTGAAGGTTGAATACTTGACATGTAATACCCCGCTATTTGAAAGAGTTAGAATTAGAAAGAACCATTTTTGGAAAGAATGAAAAATCTGAAATTTGGCTAAGTTATGTTTGTTGGGATATATATACTATTAACCATGTGTTTAGATATAGTATTTATTATAGAATAATTATTTATTCATTTTAATAGATCATATATTAGTTTATGGTGTCTGTTTACTTATATAGTAGATGATTGAGTGTATAGAGTTTAAGCTTATACACAGAGGATTAAATCATCGGTTCTTATAAGTATAAACTTTTTTGTTCACAATCTAAGATGAGAATTGGACATGCCATCGGTACGATTGTAGCACAAGATTATATGTAGTTTATCTTGATTATGAAAACGGTATAGTTCCAACTTCTTGTGCTAGTGCATTTTGTATCTATTGAACGGGACCGAGTAGAGATAGTTGTTTTAGACTGACTGACAAAAGCATATTCTCTAAACTATTAAATGTACTTATATTCTTAATCTTGATATAACTATTATGATCTGTATATGTTAATTATCGTTTTGATTTATTAAAAGGTGAGATTCTAAGATGGGTCAATATACTTGGTAGATTGGATAATGATAATATATATATTGGTGAAATAATAAGTTAGTTGATGGAATTCATGTCTCGATATAGAGATTAATGATATGCCTTTTTGAGAAGCTTAAAAGTTTTCATCGTGTCAAACATTGCAAGTGGATTTATGAATCCGGCACATGAAATAAGTTAAATGGTGCTCTAAAGGAAATTGATCGTTGAATTAAGTTCTTCGGTAATTTAATTTATTGATTAGTATCTGTAATTTTAACATGGGGAATTGCATATGTGTTTACTGGAGAATTTCGAAATATAAATAGAGGAGTGCAATTAGGAATTTCTAGTGGAATGATTTGTAATTTATTATGGTAAGAATAATTCAAATTAATTATTTGGAATTATTTCCATAATAGGAAGCCTCAGTAATTAATTTTGTGGTCCCTATCGTGCCCATATTTAACTAGAATTCAGAGTCTATTCTAAAGAAAAAAGGGAAAAGTATGTGTCTTTCTCTATTCTAAGGAAAGGGAGAAGCATGTGTCTTTCTCTATTCTAAGGCAAGGGAGAAGTATATCACTTTTTTCTGTCATAAGGAAAGGGAGAAGGAGATGACTTTTTCTATTCTAAGGAAAGGGAGATGTACATAGGAAAGACATGGTATTACTCTCCTTGTACTAGGAAGAAATCTCTATAAATAGGGATTCTTCTAACCCTTGAAAGTAAATAACTTTTATATAAAATACTTGCCCACCCAAGTATTGAGAGAGTTCAGAAGTGAACTTGGGATCACTGTAGAAGACCGCAGAACTGTCGTCCAGTTTGTGGACTAGCATGTGGATTCGCTTGAAGGTATCTGCTCACGCTTCAAGAGGTAAATCTTGAATTAAATTTCAGAAAGTTTATGTGTTTTAACATAAATTATGTGTTGTCTATTATTCATGTAAGTAGTATGATTCTGGTATGCTTCCGTTATGCATATAATTTTCCAATAATGTTAAGTATGAATTTTGGGTCAATTTCAAACAACCATAACTCTCATTAAATGATGATTTAGGTGTGATACAAGATACTATATGAAAGGTATTTGAATTATCTTTCCAACGCCACCGAGTTTGCTCATTTTTGAGTTTGTATGAGGGAGATATCCCCATCCGAAGTTGGGATGTGATAAGAAAAGTTAACCGGATTTTAAAGGGGTACTTTGGTTTTTTCCCAACCCAATTAATTAAAATCATTTTTAGTAATTTATTTAGGGTCTAAACTGATTTGGTTCAGTTTGCTTCATAAAATTATGCCAGGGTTATGAGGGTAGAGAAAAGAAGAGAAAAGAGGAGAAGAGATGAGAAGAAGCAAAGGATTCGTCGCGTTTTTGAAGTTTAGCTTGTGGATTTCACCCAGGGTTAATCCCTACGAGGTATGTGAGATCACATAGAGTTGGGTTCGTTCACCCATGCACCAATCATGAGTTATTTCAGCATATTTACATTCTTGAAAGTAGAGTAATTGAGTTCTTGATGGATTTTTGTTGAAGTTTCTATTGGGTTCTTGATTTTTGAGTTGCTGAGGAGTTCTTGAGTTAGTTTCATAAGATTTGAAGTTAGTTTTGAGTAGATTCTTGTATACTTTGGTTGGGTATTCGAATCTAAGAGTTTGGGGAAGGAACCAATTGGATCTAGAGGAATTAGGGCAGAAAAACGAATAAGAAAATTCATCAAAAATCAGGGAAAAAGGGGTGGGCGCCGCGCCACTCAGAGCACCCCACATCAGTGTCTGAATTTTGGGATTTGGGGAGCCACGCCACTCATAGCGTCCCAATCCAGTTTCTGTAGTTTGGTCTCTGGCACCTGGCGCAACTTAGAGCGCCAGGGTCGCCAGGTCCTCTACCCTTTCCCACTTCTTTTCGTTCGAGTTCCCTTGAAACATACCTATGTTTTTAGTTAATTTCTACATTCTAAGGTACGTCTAAATATCATGATATCATCCATAAACATGAATCATAACCTTGAATCCATAAATTCAAATTCAAGGAAAGTTAAGAGCCAAGTCTAGAGAGTTCTTAGAGTCTTTTCAAAAGTCTTTCGCAAATGCTTTAAACTTGTTTTAAGACTTGGGTTTTGAGTTGAGTAAAGAGTAAAGAGTAAAGAGTAAAGAGTGAAGTTCATTTCTTCAAAAGATTATATGGGGACTATGTATTCCCAAGGAGTAAATGTTTTCACATTTAAACAAGAAAGGAAACACCAATTTCCAAAAGAGCCTTTGAGCTAGTTTTTCAGTAAAGATTAAATGCTTCCACAATTAAGCAAGAAAGGAAACACTAATTTCCAAGAGAGCCTTTGGGCTAGTTTTTGAGTAATTATATTATGTTTTTAAACATATGAGCTAGTACATTTTTGGGAGTAGTATTGAGCACCGATATGGGGGAGAGTTCAAACAACTCACAGCCCCAATTAACCATGTAGCCAATGTGGGTAGAAAAGGGTCATACTTTTTAGATGATTCCTTCGTGCTTTTTAGTATAGACTAGTCGATCCACGTAGTAGTTAGGTTCTATACCCATGGCAAGGTATAGGACGTTCCTGGCAGCGTGAGGCAAAACGTTGTATCATCACATAGCTCTTAAGTAATGGTTGTCGGTTAGAAGAACTCCCACAGTTATATTTTGTATTCTTATATACACAGAGATTACTTATATTTTTACATACAAACAGAGTTTATATTGTATCTTTGCATATGAGTTACCATTGTATTTCTAAATACACAGAGTTGTTATCCATGTTTTAAAAGTTTTTCTTCATATTGCATTTATATTATTACTTTATATTGAAATGAGTTGAGTTGAGTTGAGGCCAGGTATGTTCCTTCAATTCCTTTCAAGCTTACGTTTGTTTTAGTATTCCCCTCGCATGCTCGTACATTCAATGTACTGATACCAGTTAGCTTGCATCTTTTTATGATGCAGATACAGGTAACTATAATCAGCATCCAACGTATCGTTGGTCCAGTTGAGCTTCAAAGTTGTTGGTGAGCCTCCTTGCTTCTGGAGGACCCCTTTTTATTGTTTTATCAGTTTAGTTCATTAGGATGTCGTGGGTCTTGTCCCGACGTCCATCTCAATTGTTAGAGGCTTCATAGATAGTTAGTTGATGTTAGTCTTGAGTCTTGACATTTTAGTTTTTATGTTGAGCCTTGAGTTGCCATGTTGGCCAGTTGAATGTTGATCTTTAAAACATTCTAAGTTATTTATTGAGACAATTTAGTTATGATTGTATTTCAATACTTTCTTTTATCATGAGTAAGTCTTCCGCTAAGAGTTAAGTCAGGCCAAGGGTTCACTTGGGGCGATCAATGGTTTTCGAGTGCCAGTCCCACCCAGGGTGTAGGCTCGAGACATGACATGACAGTAAAAGATCCACTTGAATTGTGGATAGGATTAAGTTTCTGTACAAGCTAGAAGTTCAAGAATTCAAGCTATCAAGTTTAAGATCAAGAACAATTGATTCAAGATCTAGCTTAAAGCCCTTAAATTCAACTAGAAGTCAAGATCAAAATAAAGTTCAAGTTCATCAAAGATTCAAGAACAAGCTCCAAAGGCCCTTGAATCCAAGATCAAGATCGTCAAGTTCAAGTCCATATCAAGTTCATCAAATCCACAAATCAAGATCAAGACTACAAGATTCAAGATCAAGCTTGAAGCCCTTTAATTCAAGTATAAAGTCAAGATCAAGTTCAAGTTAAAATTCATCAAAGATTCAAGTACAAGCTCCAAGTCCCTTGAATCCAAGATTAAAGTCCAAAAACAAATTAAAAATTCAAGATCAAGCTCAAGAGCCCTTGAATTTATATCTGTAAAAACAAATAAGAGGAATCATAGAGATTGTAACACTCACACTTTAAATAAATAAAACGATTTTTGTGATACTTTTTCGTTCTTGATTATTATTTTTTTCGACGCAAATTTTATTGTCTACAAATTCTGGCACACCCAGTGGGACAATCTCTACCTCTCATCTCAACTTTTCAAGCATCACAAAATTTCAAAATGTCTTCCACTATAGAACAACAACTAACTAGCTTAACTAAACAATTGAAGGCCTAACAAAGTGCACACACAAACAAGATGCTAAACTTTCCAATCTAACAAATAGATGGATAACATGGTTAAGAGAAGATCGAGTCAAGCACCTCTGAAGCTTCCTAAAATTCAAGATGAAGGATAGTCTTGCGTAAAGCAAATAAAGATCAAAGAGATTCATATCTCCGCTAAAGGTTTGATTCCAATTGATCAATTGAAAAACTTTATCATAGAGTGTAACACCCCAAAATAAAAAATCGAACTGACACTCGAACCTTTCTTCGTAGTGAGTGAGATTATGCAAGGAATTTTAAAAAAAATTGAGTGTTAAGGTCACTAGATGTAGCACCTTAAGTTCCAAGAAGAACCCAAGAGAAAAGCATTCAAGTCATTCTTAAGTTTTCTTAAGTTTTGGGTCAAAGTAAAACGACCATAACTCCTAGTACATGATGATTTAGGTGAGCTATAAGATAGAAAATGAAAGCCCTTCGAGACATCTTTCCAACGCCACTGAGTTTGCTCAATTCCAAGTTATGAGTAAGATTATAACTGATTTACTAACGTCGCGCAAACCTGGCAGCAACTCCGTGACGCGAAGCCAATACAGACCTCACTTCCTGGTGAAAAATCATTCTGACTCCCACCTCATCTTATTTATTTCTTTAGGGTATTTTAGTCGTAAAAGCCTTAGGAGGTCATCTAAATTGCCCTAAACGTGTAGAAAATCAATTTTCTTAAATCAAAACCCTCTCATTCACTCCAAAGATTCTATGCTCAAGAAAATCAAGAAAAGTTAAGGCTAGGGTTCTTCTTCAAAGGTTTTCCTTCAAGTTGCTTCAAGAGGATAATTCTTTCAGGTATGTAAGCTTCCATAGTGTTGGGTTTGTTCACCCACACGCCAATCATGTTAATTTCAGCTTTAAATTCGTTCTAAAAGATGAAACTTTGATATTCTGGTTATGTATTCATGAATTTGTTTCCATTCTTGAATTGGGTTGAGATTGAGGAGTTCTTTAGGTTAATGTGTTGATTTATAGAGTGGTTAGAGTTATATTCTAGTGTACATATGTTGGGTATCTAAATCTAAAGAGAGATTGAGAAAAAGAATCGAATTTAGGCAAATTGGGGCTGGGAAATGAAGAAGGAGAAAGTCGAGTGCGATTTGGCATGCAAGTCCGCGTCGCGAACTTGCTCCCCCAGTGAGCTAAAAGTTGCTCCGTGTCGCGTTTAACACGCGGACTCCTCTATCTCAAAATTTAATTTTGTGAGTATTATTTTAAACCATCTCCGCGTCGCGGACTTGTTCCAAGACGGTGATTTCGTGACTTTTCTCATGTTTAGCTATCAACAATCAATCCTAAACATTATGAGACCTTTCATATCACAAGTCACAACCATGAATCCATAATTCATATTCAAGGTAGAGTGAAAAGTTAAGTCTTGAGAGTTCTTTCGAACATTTTGAGAAAGTCCCTTTTAGTCCTTTTGATGAGTCTTCTACAAATTCTAATAATTTGTTACAAGACTCGAGCTAGTGAGTATGAGTGAGAAGAATGTATTCATGAGTCCAATTTATCAACACAAGATCCTTCATATCATGAACCATATTTCTTGAATTCATAAATCGCATTTAAGAGAGAGTTAAGGGTAGAGTTCAAGAAAGCCTTTGAGTTCAATTGTGAATCCTTGAGAGCAACTATCGATTTGAACTAAGTTTTGAGAAATTAATTCAGAGAGAATGAGAAGAGTCGTATACCTGAGTTCCTTATTGATATTTTGACCCTTGAGTCAAGTCGTTCATGCCCATAACTTCTGCATGAACTCCATCAATTTAGTATCTTTGAAAGGAGTAGTATCTTCAAGTTCTAAGCCTTTAACTGTTGAGTTCCTAATCCCTTTTGAGAAGTATCTTTGAGTCCTTCAGTTGAATATTTCATGCTCATAATTCCGCATGAGCATTATAAGCCGAACAGTCTTGAGATGAGAAGTATCTTTGAGTCATTGAGTTGAGTAGTTCATGCTTATAATTCAGCATGAACTTTGAGTTGAGAATTCTTGAAATGAGTAGTATCATTGAAGTTCTTGAGTTCCGAGTACTTGAGTTCTATCTATGGTTACTGAAAACCTTGCATTGAGTAGTTCATGTCCATAATTCGACATGAACCATATTTTAAGAAGTTTTTTACAAACGTTTTAACTTTGTTTTTCAGACTTAAGTTTTGAGTTCAGTAAAGAGTGAAGTTGAAGTTCTTTTCTTCAAAAAGTATATGTGGATTATGTATTTCCAAAGATATTTAAAATGTTTTCACATTTAAATAAGAACGGAAACTGAGATTTCCAAAGAGCCTTCGGGCTAGTTTTCAGAATAAAATATCGCTTTCTAAATGAAGCAAGAGGGGAAACTGAGATTTCCATGATAGCCTTTGAGCTAAGTTTTGAGAAATTATCTCAAATCACAGAAAGAAGTATGTTTTAAACATAAAGAGCTAGTATCATATTTTGGGAGTAGTATTGAGCACCGAATTGGAGGCGAGCATGAGTTCAGATAACTCACGTCTATGTAGCCGCCATGGGTAGAAAAGGGTCATACTTTTTAGATGAACCTTTTTCACAATAGACTAGTGGATCCACTTAGTAGTTTTGGTCCTATGCTGATGGCAAGGTATAGGATGGTCCTTGGCAGCGTGAGGTAAAGTGTTGTATCATCACTATAGCTCTTAAGTGATGGTTGTCGGTTAGAGAAACTCCCACATAAATTATATTATTTTCTTATATGATAAATTTGAGTTTGTTATTGCATTTTCTTTAACGAACTAAGTTGTTTTACTGTTTTATAAAGCTTTCCATATATTGCATGTGTATTGTTGTTTTATATTGAGCTGAGTATCCAAAGTTGAGTATCCAGAGTCGAATATCATATCCTTGAGCTGAGTAAGTTTGAGTAGTTTTGAGTAGTTTGGAGTATTCCTTGAGTTGAGTAAGATTGAAAAGAGGTAAGTATGTTTCCTTCTTATCAAGTTTCAAGCTTATGATATGCTTTAGAATTCCTCTTACATGCTTGTACATTCCACGTACTGAGCCATTTGGCCTGCATCTTCTCATGATGCAGACACAGGTATTCAGAATCGTCAACAAGAGCTTCGTTGATACATCCGAGAGTTCGAGTTAGCTATGATGAGCCTCTTTGCTTCTGGAGGATTTCATTTACTTTTCAGTTTAGTCAGGATGTCGTGGGTCCTATCCCGACTTCCCTCGTTATCAGTTAGAGACTTCATAGATAGTCAGTATAGTTGAGAAGTCTGTATCAATTATTTTATTAAAATGTTTTAAAGACTTAAGTTGCCTATTTTATGGCGAGTTGGATAATTTATTTTTATTCAGTTTTCTTCTGAGTTAAAACTTGTGTTTAAGTTTCATGAATTTTATTCAATCTTTAATCTTTTGTATGCTTGAATCAGTTTTCCGCTTGTAGTCAGCCAGGATAAGGGTTCGCTTGGGGACCAACAATGATTCTCGAGTGCCGGCCACGTCCAGGGTGTAAGCTCGGGTCGTGACAAACTTGGTATCAGAGTAAAGAGTTTAAGTGTCGTAGGGTGTCTATGAAGCCGTTTCAAGTAGGATCTTGTTTATCGTTGTTAGGGCCCCACTTCTATAAATGAGGGACTGTAGACATTTAAGAAAAGTTTCCCTTCTTTCATACTCTTAATCGTGCAATAGAGTTATGTCATAGAGACTTATTCTAACTCGTGTGTTTCTCAGATTCATTCGACTACCCGTCATACTAGAGGTGGTTGAAAAGTAGAGTCAGTTCTTTGTCAATGAGTTGTTCTTAGCAAGAGTTTTGAGAAAGTCATGAGACTCCTAAGGGGCTTGAGAGAAGCCTAAGAGTAAGTTAAGTGTTCAGTTTCAGAGTAATGCACCCTTAATTATATGAATTGTGCATTTGAGCTAAAAGCAAGTTGTACTCTTTTCCTTATGCCTTGTTTTAGTTGAGATCCTTTTTAAGAGGTATTTTTAGAACTTGAGTAGTATTTTCACCCGAAAAGGTAGCATGAATTATGAGATCATGAGCAGTAGTAGTGAAAGTGCCCAGAGTTAGAGGAAAGTATGCAGAGGTTTAGTAATCCTAGAAAGGGAGATAGTGATGAGGCAAGTTATGTTATTATATTCATGCACCCAGTAAGTTTTGATGAGGAGTTTTTCCTTATGGGTAGACTAAGAAGTGATGAGTTGTGAAGAGCTCATGATAGGAGGTAGAGTAAGAGTTGCAAGTCAAGGTGAGTTAGAGTATATCTTAACTAGAAAAGGGTTATGAGGATGTGTCATTGTGTTTGTAATGACCAAGTGTAAATGGTGAATAGAAGAGAAAGAGTATTCATGAGGTGATAGCTCTAAGCTAGGCTTATGATCTTTAAGGGAAAGCCCGTAATATTCAAAGTATTATAGAACTAATTAGGCATTGATGTATAGTGAATGAGTGAATAGTACTCAAGTTGTGATGGGAAATGTGATAGTAAATTATAAGTATGAATACTAAGAGGTGAGGATTGGCTATTTGTCATAAGGTCCTAGTGGACGAGTGTTTCTGAATTTGTATCTAGTAGTTGTAAGTTAGTATAGTAAGCGAGCAATCATATTAATATTCGGGTTTAGTCATAAATATGAAGCTTGAATTCGAGATGAGTGTCATGATCAAAAGAATGGCAACATTAGGGTGATGATGTTAGTCTTGAGATTTAATCTAGAAGACTTGACATAGAGTAGGTGAGGAATTGAGGTGATTAGCTGTAATAGATATGAGTGGTACAAGTGAGAGACCCTAACGTTTAGATAAGGGCAGTGAAGTTTGGCTAAGTCACAAGAGTAACAAGAGCATTAAGAGGTGTGTCGAGATGGTATGTTACCAGATGAGGTTGCAATTAAGTTATGATTTTCCATGAGTGCCTAGATAGCATAATTGAGTTATTAATGTGGAATAGGTCTATAGATTTCGAGTGTTAGCTTTAGACCTAAGGGGGAGATGATAAGATGAGAAATCAGGTCAAATGTTGAGAATTTCTTAAGGAGCTGGTTAGTAGAAGTCCATAGAGTTGTTAGTACTAAGATTGAATGTGGTGGTAAAGAGTAATAGTTTGAGATGAGATTCCCTATAGAGAAGTAGAAAATCCGAACTTAAGGATTTGGGTTAAGCTTGAATATAGTAAGAGCAGACCATTAGACTCAGACCTTAGTAAGAGTAACCCATTCTATACCCAGTCCAATCGTCATTCGAGGACGAATGATCCCAAGGGAGAGAAATTGTAACACCCCAGAATTTTTTTTCGAACTGAGACTCAAACCATTCTTCGTAGTGAGTGAGATTTTGCAAGGAATTTAAAATTTCTTGAGTATTAAGGTCACTAGATGTAGCACCTTAAGTTCCAATAAGAACCCAAGAGAAAAGCATTCAAGTTATTCTTAAATTTTCTTAAGTTTTGGGTCAACTTCAAATGACCATAACTCCTAGTACAAGATGAGTTAGGTGAGCTACAAGATAGAGAATTAAATCCCTTCGAGACCTCTTTCCAACGCCACTGAGTTTGCTCAATTCCGAGTTCTGAGTAAGATTATAACTGATTTACTAAAGTCGCGCAAACTTGGCAGCAGCTCCGCGATACCTCTGTGACGCGAAGCCAATACAGACCTCACTTCCTGGTGAAAAATCATTCCGACTCCCAGCTAGTCTTATTTATTTCTTTAGGGATATTTTAGTCCTAAAAACCCTTAGGAGGTCATCTAAATTGCCCTAAATGTGTAGAAAATCAATTTTCTTAAATCAAAACCCTCTTATTCACTCCAAAGATTCTACGCTCAAGAAAATCAAGAAAAGCTAAGGCTAGGGTTCTTCTTCAAAGGTTTTCCTTCAAGTTGCTTCAAGAGTATAATTCTTTCAGGTATGTAAGCTTCCATAGTGTTGGGTTTGTTCACCCATACGCCAATCATGTTAATTTCAGCTTTAAATTCGTTCTAAAAGATAAAGCTTTGATATTCTTGTTATGTATTCATGAATTTGTTTCGATTCTTGAATTGGGTTGAGATTGAGGAGTTCTTGAGGTTAATGTGTCGATTTATAGAGTGGTTAGAGTTAGATTCTAGTGTACATGAGTTGGGTATCTAAATCTAAAGAGAGATTGAGAAAAAGAATCGAATTTAGGCAAATTGGGGCTGGGAAACGAAGAAGGAGAAAGTCGAGTGTGATCTGGCACGCAAGTCCACGTCGCGGACTTGCTCCCCCAGTGAGCAAAAAGTTGCTCCGCGTCGCGTTTAGGACGCGGACTCCTCTCTCTCAAAATTTAATTTCGCGAGTATTATAGGAAACCATCTCCGCGTCGCGGACTTGTTCCAAGACGGTGAATTTTCTCATGTTTAGCTATCAGCAATCATTCCTAAACATCATGAGACCTTTCCTATCACAAGTCACTACCTTGAATCAATAATTCAAATTCAAGGTAGAGTGAAAAGTTAAGTCTTGAGAGTTCTTTCGAACATTTTGAGAAAGTCCCTTTTAGTCCTTTGATGAGTCTTCTACAAATTCTAATAATTTGTTACAAGACTCGAGCAAGTGAGTATGAGTGAGAAGAATGTATTCATGAATCCACTTTATCATTACAAGATCCTTCATATAATGAACCATAACTCTTCAATTCATAATTCACATTTAAGAGAGAGTTAAGGGTAGAGTTCAAGAAAGCCTTTGAGTTCAATTGTGAATCCTTGAGATCAACTATCAATTTGGACTAAGTTTTGAGAAAGTAATAGAGAGAGAATGAGAAGAGTCGTATACCTGAGTTCCTTATTGATATTTTGACCCTTGAGTCAAGTCGTTCATGCCCATAACTTCCGCATGAACTCCATCAATTTAGTATCTTTGAAAGGAGTAGTATCTTCAAGTTCTAAGCCTTTAAGTGTTGAGTTCCTAATCCCTTTTGAGAAGTATCTTTGAGTCCTTCAGTTGAATATATCATGCTCATAATTCCGCATGAACATTATAAGTCGAACAGTCTTGAGATGAGAAGTATCTTTGAGTCATTGAGTTGAGTACTTCATGCTCATATTTTTGCATGAACTCTGAGTTGAGCATTCTTGAAATGAGTAGTCTCATTGAAGTTCTTGAGTTCCAAGTATTTGAGTTCTATCTATGGTTACTGAAAACCTTGCATTGAGTAGTTCATGTCCATAATTCGGCATGAACCATATTTTAAGAAGTCTTTTACAAACGTTTTAACTTTGTTTTAAGACTTAAGTTTTGAGTTCAGTAAAGAGTAAAGTTGAAGGTCTTTTCTTCAAAAAGTATATGGGGACTATGTATTCCCAAAGAGATTTAAAATGTTTTCACATTTAAATAAGAACGGAAACTGGGATTTCCAAAGAGCCTTCGGGCTTGTTTTCAGAAAAGAGTATCGCTCTCTAAATGAAGCAAGAAGGGAAACTGAGATTTCCAAGATAGCCTTTGAGCTAAGTTTTGAGCAATTATCTCAAATCACAGAAAGAAGTATGTTTTAAACATAAAGAGCTAGTATCATATTTTGAGAGTAGTATTGAGCACCAAATTGGGGGCGAGCATGAGTTCAGATAACTCACGTCTCCATAAAACCATGTAGCCACCATGGGTAGAAAAGGGTCATACCTTTTAGATGAACCTTTCTCACAATAGACTAGTGGATCCACTTAGTAGTTCAGGTCCTATGCTGATGTCAAGGTATAGGATGGTCCTTGGCAACGTGAGTTAAAGTGTTGTATCATCACTATTGCTCTTAAGTGATGGTTGTCGGTTAGAGAAACTCCCACATAAATTATATTATTTTCTTATATGAGAAAAGTTGAGTTTGTTATTGCATTTTCTTTAACGAACTGGGTTGTTTTACTGTTTTATAAAGCTTTCCATATATTGCATGTGTATTGTTGCTTTATATTGAGCTGAGTATCCAGAGTTGAGTACCCAGAGTCGAATATCATACCCTTAAGTTGAGTATCTAATCTCTAAGTTGAGTATCTTATCCTTGAGTACTTCTGAGTTGAGTAAGTTTGAGTAGTTTGGAGTAGTTTGGATTATGCCTTGAGTTAATTAAGATTGAAAAGAGGTAAGTATGTTTCCTTCTTATCAAGTCTCAAGCTTATGTTATGCTTTAGAATTCCTCTTACATGCTCGTACATTCCACGTACTGAGCCATTTGGCCTGCATCTTCTCATGATGCAGACACAGGTATTCAGGATCATCAATAGGAGCTTCGTTGATACATCCGAGAGTTCAAGTTAGCTATGGTGAGCCTCCTTGCTTTTGGAGGATTTCATTGACTTTTCAGTTCATTCAGGATGTCGTGGTCTTGTCCCGACTTACATCGTTATCAATTAGAGGCTTCATAGATAGTCAGTATAGTTTAGAAGTCTGTATCATTTATTTTATTAAATGTTTTAAAGACTTAAGTTGCATTTTTTATGGCGAGTTGAATAATTTATTTTTATTCAGTTTTCTTTTGAGTTAAAGCTTGTGTTTAAGTTTCATGAATTTTATTCAATTTTTAAGCTTTTGTATGCTTGGATCAGTTTTCCACTTGTAGTCAGCCAGGATGAGGGTTCGCTTGGGGACCAGCAATGGTTCTCGAGTGCTGGCCACGTCCAGGGTGTAGGCTCGGGTCGTGACATAGAGGCTATCAAAGACAAATCTGAGTGTTCATCCAAATTTTCTCTCATATATTCAAAGCCATATACACAAAGGATTGATAACTTGAAAATGTTGAGGGCTATCAACCTCCTAAGCTTCAACAATTTGATGGCAAAGGAAATCCCAAACAACATATAGCGCACTTTATCGAGAGTTGCAATGATGTTGGGACGTATGGTGATTATATTGTTAAAGAGTTCATTCGATCTCTCAGAGAAAATGCCTTTAATTGGTACACAAATCTCGAACCTAATTCTATAGATTGTTGGGAGCAGTTAGAGCAAGAGTTCCTCAATCGTTTCTATAGCACGAGACGTTTCGTTAGTATGATTGAACTTACAAAGGCTCGTCAAAGTGAATATGAGTTAGTTGTTGACTTTATCAATCGCTCGAGAAGTCTGAGCCTCAACTGCAAAGATCGCCTTAATGAAACTTCTAGTATTGAAATGTGCATCCAAGGCATGAATTGGAGTCTTCACTACATTTTACAAAGATTAAAGCCTAATACATTCGAATAGTTGTCAACTCATGCACATGACATGGAATTAAGCATGACTTTAAGAGAAGATCAACGATTTCCTGTCTATGGACCTTATGAAGATGAAGATATAAAATAAATCCAAAGTGGGGGCAAGTTTGCATCCGAAGATGGCTTGAAGAGTCAGTGTATATCTAGACACTCCTTAACGCATGATCTTAAACTCCAAGTTAAATGCTCCTCATCGCATGAGCCTAAACTGCAAGTTACAACGCTCCTTAATGCATGAGCTTAAACTGCAAGTTACAATGCTCTTCATCGCATGAGACTAAACTACAAGTTACAATGCTCCTTATCGCATGGGCCTAAACTGCAAGTTACAATGCTTCTCATCGCATGAGCCTAAACTTCAAGTTATAATGATCCTAGATGCATGAGCCCAAAACTGCATCTCAGAAAGCTTTTCAAATTTGATCTAAATCTCTAAGTTTAAAAGCTCTTCAAATTTGAGTTAAGTCTTCACGTTGAAATGCTCATTGAAACACAAGCTTAAACTATATGCCATAAAGCTCTTCAAATTTGAGTTAAATCTTCAAGTTGAAATGCTCCTTGAAACAGGAGCTTAAACTGTATGTCACAAAACTCTTCAAATTTGAGTTAAATCTTCAAGTTGAAATTCTCCTTGAAACACAATCTTAAACTGCATGTCACAAAGCTCTTCAAATTTGAGTTAAATCTTCAAGTTGAAATAATCCTTGAAACACAAGTTTAAATTGTATGTCACAAACCTCTTGAAATTTGAGTTAAATCTTCAAATTGAAATGCGAGCCCAAACTGTATATCATAAAGCTCTTCAAATTTGACTAAATTTCCAAGTTAAAATGCTCCTTAAGGTACGAGCCTAGAATACATGTAACTCCTGGCCTACAAGAGTATAAACTGTATATGACACGCCTTGATCTGTCACATGAAAGTTAAAACTATGAGTAATCTTTTATCAAACTGCAAACTTGCACCAAATGGTCGTGACTCAACGAGGGCAAACCCCTATGAATAAAAATTGTTTCAAGATGAAGTCTTCAAAATCTCCAAGTATGCTAGTGGAAGTCTTTAAATTCTTCAAGTCTGCAAGTTGAAGTCTTCAAATTATTCAAGCCTAGTCTTTGAAAAGTAAAATATCTCGACAAGACTTGAAGAAGGGGGCATTTGTAATCATTTAAAATTTATTAAATATAAATTTATAAAATGATTCGGATTATATTAAATTAATAAATATATTAATCTAATTAAATATTATGGATTAATATAATTGAGTTAATTATTTAAATCTAATAAATATGAATTTAATTAAAGTCCATATGTCATGTCACTTAAATCTGATTGGCCGGAAGAGAATCATGTTCCAATCACAACTCGTCTATTTAAAACTATAAATAGGGGTCCTCATAATTCAGAAAAGCAACCAAGAATTCTAACAAGAAACTAGAGAAAGCTAGTGGATCAAAAGCCACAGATTTTTCTATAAGCTAGAAGTTCAAGAATTCATGCGTTCAAGTTCAAGATCAAGTTTAAGATCAAGAATGATCAAGATCAAGTTCTAGATCAAGAATGATCAAGATCACGACCACCCCATTCAAGATCAAGATCAAAGCCCTCGATTCAACTAGAAGTTAATATCAAGATAAAGTTCAAGTTCATCGAAGATTCAAGAACAAGCTCCAAAGGCCCTTGAATCCAAGATCAATATCATCAAGTTCAAGTCCATATCAAATTCATCAAAACCACAAGTCAAGATCAAGATTCAAGATCAAGCTCGAAGCCCTTGAATTCAAGTATAAAGTCAAGATCAAGATCGAATTCAAGTTCAAATTCATCAAAGATTTAAGTACTAGCTCCAAAGGCCCTTGAATCCAAGATTGAAGTCCAAGAACAAATTCAAAATTCAAGATCAAGCTCAAGAGCCTTTAAATTTATATCTGAAAAGACGAATAAGAAGAATTATAGAGATTGCAACACTCACACTTTAAATCAATAAATCGATTGTTGCATAATTTTCCGTTCTTGGGTAAACCTTCCCTAATTTCTTTATTTTTGAGTAAACTTTCCCTAATTTATATTACATATTTTAATTGCCATATTGTGTAAATCCAATTGACAACTTATACAAATAATGTTTTATTGATATTTACCCAGTGAAAATTAAAGATATTTATTTGTAATTAATTTAACCTTGAATAAATTATGATTTTAACTTATTTTTCTTAATACTATTTATCTTTCCACGGTATCTATCTATAATCGGATCAACATTAGGTAGCTAAATCGGATAAACATTGATCATTTTCCGCAACTTAATTTTTTTTCTTGGCATCTATTTTGTAACTCGAATATATTGCTTAGTCATATTTGCGTAATGTTTCGAAGTTGTGTACTCAACTATATTCTACATAAATAGAAGAGGCTAGGGAAGCAAGTCATGGTCAACGTGCTTGCTTCCAGCTCTCCTTCTGCTTTTGCTTCTCTTTCTCCTTCTACTTTTGCTTCTTCTTCTCCTCCTCCTCCTTTTCCTTTTCCTTCTCCTCCTCCTACTCCTTTCCTTCTTCTGCTTCTGCTTTTTCTTGTCCTCCTTCTTCTTCTTCTCTTCCTTCCCCTTCTCCTTCTCCTTCTTCTTCTACGTCTCCTACTCCTCCTCCTCCCCCGGCTCCTTCTCTTTTTCTGTTTTCCAAGCTTGGAAAAGAATTGTACTTGACTGCTTTTTCAATTATACCTTCTTTTTTGTGGACATTTTTATACATGTGGATTGTGGGATATACATTTATTTTTGAGTAAATTACATAAATCTCATAATTTTAATATGAAATTACAATTTATCCCTAATAAGTTTCTAATTACATTAATTCCTTAAAAATTAAAAAAATTGGATATAATAATTGAAGCTCGGATACATTAAATACTGTTTTGGATACATTAATATATAGATCGGATACATTAAAAACTAGCTCGGATACATTAAATACTAGCTCGGATACATTAATATGCAGCTCGAATTAATTAAACAAAAAGGGATTTTGAAGATTTTTAAAAGTAATAGGGGATAATGGAAATAAGTGAAACAAAAGGTGTGTAGAAAGAGCTTTCATATATATATATATATGTGATATTATTAGAAAGAGCTTTCATATATATATATTAGAAACGGAGGGAATCGTATTTTAAAAATGAAATATATATGTGATATTATTAGAAAGAGCTTTCATAT